>JAKTYB010000016.1:0-169554 GCA_030561725.1 Grinbergsozyma bentonensis | reverse complement strand
CATCAGCCCCAGGCCCATCAGCCCCAGGCCCATCAGCCCCAGGCCCATCAGCCCCAGGCCCATCAGCCCCAGGCCCATCAGCCCCAGGCCCATCAGCCCCAGGCCCATCAGCCCCAGGCCCATCAGCCCCAGGCCCATCAGCCCCTGCCCCACCTCCACCCCGCGGTGCTCTACCCCCACGTCCTGCCGTCCGTCATTTACTCCCCATCTGCCCTCGAGCCGGCCTCCCACTCCAACTCCCCCATCAATCAGTTCTACCAACTCCCACCACCGGTCCACCAGCTCGTCAACACGTCGCCCAACCGGGTTGAGTACCCGCTCAAGGCGCTCGTCAACTCGTACGACCAGCACCTGCTGCAGGTGCAGTCACAGCCGCACCCACTGCAGTACTACATGGTCACGACCGGCCGCCGCAAGTCTCCGCAGCAGGGCCCGCTGCCCATGGTCTTTAACTATGACATTGACCAGTTTCCCTGGGCCTCCTCGTAATATTTATTATTTATTGATGCATTAATACTTTAGTAACGCGTGGGCGTGCCTCCCCCCCAACTTCCCCGGGCCACCCTCCCCAACTCGCCCCCGACTCCCTCCCAACTCCCTCCCAGCTCGTCGAAGTTTCAGTGGGGCACTGCCCCACTGAAATATCTCTTTCTCCCTCCCCCCCTTTAACTCCTCCAAACATGTCGGAGCAGTTTGTCGGAAGAGTCGCGCGAGTGACGCTCGCAGACCTGTCCCAGATACGAGGCACAGTCAGCTCGGTCGCTGGCGGCCAGCTCGTCCTCACCAATGTGCTCTTTCTCAACACTGGCAAGGCTCGCGCCGCCTACACGCTGTCGGCAGCAGACATTCGGGACCTGGACCTCCTGCCGACCTCGGCTGCGCCAGTGGCGCATCCAGCGGCTCCTCCACAGACCCTCCACAGCTCTCTGCCTGCCGACCCGGCCATTCTCTCTGCCGTGGTCGCCCCTGCTGCCCCAGCAGTGGCCAGCTACGCGGCCTCGGACTCGGACGACTCGGTGACCAATTCCGTAGCTTACGACTTTGCGGCCGAGTCCGGGTCGATGCCGGCGACCCCAGCCACGCCGTCCACAACCTCGGTGCGGACTCCGAGACGGAAAAAGGGCCGCAAGCCCGACGTGGGCGGCGGCAGCTCGTCGTGGGACGCCAACGTGGACGACTTCAAAAACAAGGAGTTTGACTTTGAGTCGAACCTGCGGGCGTTCGACAAGGCCAAGGTGTTTGCTGAGATCCGCGAGCAGGACACAGTCGACGCCTCGCAGCGATTGGTCAGCCACAACCGGGTGGAAAAGTACAAAAACTCGGAGATGGTGCTCGACAAGGCCGGCTGGGAAGTGCCGGGCGGCCAGCGCGAGCGCGAGCGCTCTGCCACGCGCTCGGCGTCGTCACGTGAAGCGTCGGCCGGCGCGGATCTGGCTGCTGCTGCTGCTGCCCGGCGCCCGTCCCGCCAGCTCCCCAAGGACCAGCTCTCGTTTGTGTACCGCAATACCGGGGCGGTGTGTCCGGCAGCCTCGCCGCTGCAGCACGTGGAGCTCGACAGGCTCCTGTCGGAGTCCTGTGGCCTCAGCGAGGCGGCCGTGGACGAAAACGCCGGCCGGGGCATTGCCCAGTTCGCCATCCAGCTGCTGGGCGGGGCGTCGCGGTTCGCGCCCGAAAACCACAACGAGCGGCCGGTCGTGGCCTTTCTGGCCGGCAGCAACCGCACCGGCGCTCGGGCGGTGGCGGCTGCGCGCCACCTCGTCAACCGCAAGGTGAGTGTCGTGATCGCGACGCGCAACCGGGGCGACCAGTCCTTCTCTGCGCAGCTCCGCACCCTCCAGCAGGCCGCAGCCAACATTGAGATTGTGGACAACATTGCGGCTTTTGAAATGGCGGTGCGCCGCTCGTCGCCCGAGCTCGTCATTGACGGGCTCCAGGGGCACCTGGCCACGCTTGAGGACCTGACGGATGACGGCGAGGGCGACATTTCCTTTGTGCAGGCACTCATTGAGTGGACCAACGCGCACAAGGCCGGGGTCATTTCGCTCGAGATTCCCTCGGGTCTCGACGCTGCTGCCGGCACGCTCTCCTCGCTGGGCGTTGCCGTGGATGCCCGCTGGGTGCTGTCCTGCGGCTTCCCGCTCACGGGTCTGCTCAACGCGCAGCTGACTGGCGCGGTTGCGCCCCAGCAGCTTATCCACTACGTGCTGGACGTTGGCTACCCGCTGCAGGCGCTGGAGAGCGGCAAGTTCAAGCGCTTTGCCAAGACGTGGTTTGGCTCTGACTGGCTTTTGGCGCTCGATGTCGAGACCCGCTAGGCAGCTCTATAGCTCTGAGTAGCTCTGAGTGGCTCTGAATAGAACTCAAGTGTTCACACTGCCGGCTGGCGATTCGCCGATGGCCCAGCAATTTCAGCTTTCCAGCCTGGCATCATGTCCCTGCATGATAAGATAAGCAGGATTGCAGAAGTATGCAGTCCCGAGCTATCGCTTGGGCTGGGAGTCCTGCGAGCACTGGTGTGCATAATCTAGCTGCTATAACATAAATCCACTCCTTTTTTGGAAACTCAGGCGAGGAGAGCTTCTCGGGCCCACTGTCCACCCTCTCCGGCACCCGAGCCACGGCCTTCTGCCCGCCCACTCAGAGTTGCTTAAATTGGCCACATGCAGTGATGGTCATCAACCTAGATTGGCAGGTGGGCAACAGAGCGGAAGAAAGTAGCAAGGGAGGCGCCTGATGGCAGCGATTGTCTGCAAGCCCCGGCAATTGGCACCGTGCGCTTCTGCGCCTGCCTCACAACTGCTCAGTAGTCGAGCATACTGTCGCCGGCAGCCAGACTGCGTCAGCCTGCAGTCGGGCCCTGCAGCCATGAGTCTTGCCTCCCACGCACACTCGTTTCCCTACTCCCACCTCTCTTGCTCCCGGCTTCCCTTCTCCTCCCCCTCCCACCTCTCGTGCTCTGCCTTTTCCTCTCCCTCCTCTCCTCCCACTTTGCTCCTTTTTCCTCCACCTCCTCCTTCTCTTCCACCTCCTCCTTCTCTTCCTCCTCCTCTTTCTCTTCTCCTCCTCCCACCTCTCCTCTTCCTCCTCCCTCTCCTCCCAACTCAAATCTCCCACCTCCCACCTCATCCAGCCACCCCTCCTTTTGGTTCCCCACCAGGCGCCCTGCTCCGTTCCTCATAACCACCACCACCACCCCTCTGGCACCTTTGACTCTTTACATCCACAATGGGCGCTTGCTGCAGCATTTGCTCGACGAACGACCCATCGTACATCCCGCTGCTGGCCGAGAACGAGCGAGAGGCGGTCTCGGTGCTGCTCAAATACCTCGACAACCGGGGCGAGGTCGACTTCTTCTCCAACGGGCCCCTCAAGGCGCTCACCACGCTGGTAAACTCAGACAACCTCGAGCTGCAGCGCAGCGCGGCGCTGGCCTTTGCCGAAATAACCGAAAAGTACGTCAGACCAGTCTCAAAGGAGGCGCTCGAGCTCATTCTTGTGCTGCTCACGTCCAAGGACGTGGAGGTGCAGCGCGCCGCAGGCGCAGCGCTCGGCAACCTCGCCGTCAACAATGAAAACAAGAAGCTTGTCGTCGACATGGGCGGCCTCGAGCCGCTCATCCGCCAGATGCAGTCGCCCAACGTGGAGGTCCAGTGCAACGCCGTCGGCTGCATGACCAATCTGGCAACGCACGAAGAAAACAAGTCCAAAATTGCCCGCAGCGGCGCCTTGCTGCCGCTCACAAAGCTCGCCAAGTCCCGCGACATGCGTGTGCAGCGCAACGCCACCGGCGCGCTCCTCAACATGACGCACTCGGACGAAAACCGCCAGGAACTCGTCAATGCCGGCGCCATCCCCGTGCTTGTTTCGCTGCTCGGCTCCACCGACGCCGACGTGCAGTACTACTGCACCACGGCTCTCTCCAACATTGCCGTGGATTTTGAAAACCGCAAAAAACTCAGCCAGACGGAACCCCGCCTTGTCAACCACCTCGTCGGCCTCATGAAGTCGTCCTCACCCCGCGTCCAGTGCCAGGCTGCCCTGGCGCTGCGCAACCTCGCGAGCGACGTCAACTACCAGACAGAAATTGTTAGAGCTGGCGGACTGCCCTACCTCCTTGAGCTGCTCCAGTCCAGCCACACCCCTCTCATCCTTGCCTCCGTCGCCTGCATCAGAAACATCTCCATCCACCCGCTCAACGAGTCAGCAATCGTTGAAGCCGGCTTTCTGCGGCCACTCGTGGATCTTCTCTCCAAGTCGAGCAACGACGAGATCCAGTGCCACATTATCAGCACGCTGCGCAACCTAGCGGCTTCCTCCGAGCGCAACAAGCTCGAAATTGTGGAGGTGGGTGCCGTGCAAAAGTGCATGGAGACCATCCTTGACGCATCGCCGGCCGTTCAGTCGGAAATGACTGCATGCTTGGCGGTCCTCGCTCTGGGTGACGAGGTCAAGTCCAAGATGCTGTCGTTTGGCATTGCCGAGAAACTCATCCCGCTGACTCGGACCGACAATATTGAAGTGCAGGGCAACTCAGCCGCAGCCCTAGGCAACCTGTCGTCGAAAGTCGGCAACTACGACCCGTTTGTGCGTTGCTGGGCCTCGCCGGACGGAGGTATCCACGATTTTCTCATTTCATTTCTGGGATCTGATGAACCCACCTTCGAGCACATTGCTGTGTGGATGATTGCTCAGCTGCTCGAGTCGGAAGACCGCCGCCTAATCAAGGCGCTGAGCTCCACACCAGAGATAGTCAAGAGCATTCAGGCTCTTGCGGACCGTGACACCAACATTGACGGACACACCGATGAGAGCACGTATGCGAGCCAGATGGCGGTGCCGGCACTGGCCAAGCGGGTGCTCACCTTGATTCACTAGACCCCATACTGGGGCTCTTGCGGTTCAGGCACTTAATTTTGCAATTGCCTCAGTCTATATATATTGTATTTTATTCTCTCAAGCACTTCGCTTACTTCACGAGCGGTCGAAGTCGGGTTAATGGGAAAGCATGTGGATGGTAAAATTGCAAGTGCCCCTACATTCTCTGTTCGCACTCTATACCATCTATTCAAAAATCCTTCCCACACCCGCTCTCTCGGCCCAGTTTTTCCACATATCGAAAGTGTGGGGCACTGCCCCATACTTTTGGCACTGCACACAAAACGCATCAAAATATCGAACTCCAACTAAACCACCGAATGAGACCATCGCAAGCTCAGATTCTGGCCAAAGTAGAAGCGTCCAACGATCTTCAGCAATGGGAGCCCGTCATTGCTTCGGCAGTTGAAAGCGGAAACCGCGATCGTGCCATTCAAGTCTACAATAAGGTCCTCTCAAAGTACCCCTTCCTCTACGGGTACTGGATCCAGTTTGCAAATGAAACACTCAAGTGGAGCGGTGAGGCTTCTCAAGCACTGCAAATCTATCAACGTGCAGTAGCTGCTTTCCCCATCTCTGTAGATCTCTGGGTAGAGTATGTTAAGCTGGCACAGGGCCTAGTTCCCGTATCAGCTGGTAGTGGGGAGGACAACCAGAGAAGTAAGAGAAGCAAAAAGGTCATATTTGACAATTTCCAGATGCAAGAACTGCTGGAACGTGCGGTGGAGGCATGTGGACTGGATTTCTACGCCCATCCGCTATGGGACATGTACCTAGCTCACCAAGAGCAAGTGCACGGGGATAAGTCGCTGCAGGTTGCCCAGTTGCTTCAACGGGTTGTTGCAATTCCACTGCATCAGTATGCTAAGTACGTTGAGCCCTTCCGTGAAATTGCAGTCCCGCATTTTGCCCAACTAAACCTGGATGCTGAACGGCTGCAAGCCATGATTGACAAGACACAGCACCTGGTAGAAGGCCGCTGGCAGTTTGAAAACAAAATTTCTCGTTCCTACTTTCACACAATGGCTCTAGAGCCGGCAGAAATCTCCAACTGGCTGGCTTACCTGGACTGGGCAGGCTCCAACTTTAGCGTTCAAGAGCAGACATTTTTGTTTGAGCGTGCGCTGGTACCCACAGCTCTTTATGATACAGTTTGGGTAGCCTACATGTCTTGGGTAAACAAATCATCTGATATTGTACATGTGCGAGAGTTATTTCGTCGTGCCTCGTCATTTGTGCCGCTGACATCCCCATACTTATGGATCGCATACATGGCACTGGAGGAGGCTCGTGGCAACAGCAATATCTCTCTCAATGTGTCTTCAGCGTACCTTGCAAATCACTTTGACAGCAAGGTTTTTTACCACCGAATCCAACTTGAACGCCGCATCGGCGGGCCTGAGGCCGTGCTGCGCTTTCTCGACACATTCAAAAACAAGGATCAGTCTGCCTATATCAAAACAGTTCGGGGCGCCATTTACAGTCGGTACCTGCTTGACCTTGATAAAGCCGAGCGCATTTTGGAGTGGGCGTCTGATTCCCATGTCAATGCCGACCTCATCACAACCTGGTTCGAGGTCAAAATGGAGAAGGCGTCTGTGGATGAAAACTATGGTGCTCTACATGAGGCCTGGGACCTGCTTGCCCGCAAAGCTCCTGTGTCCCCCGCTGTTGTGCGAGATCTTAGCGATCTCTATAAGGACTTTCTCGATAAACACGGCCAGCTCGACAAGTGGCTCGAGGTGGACATAGAAATGAGCGGGCCTTTAAGTGTTCGCCTGCGCCATCTGGCAAAGACCTCGCCCGCTGGAAACTCTCTAGCGTCATTGCACAGGCTGCGTACCGAGGCTGGTCATCCTGGCGTTTCATTGGATGCCCTTGGCGATGCCCGGCTTGAACACGTCTTTGAGCGCATGGCGACGTCAAATGTCGCACCCTGATATTTATTTTGTCCCTCACGGTACTGATCTAATTTTTTATGTTAAACGAAGGTAACCTTTCTGAAACATTTCGATGACGCCTCAGCGCAGCCTGGACTATGCTCCAAGATGCCAATGCCCGCCTTCCCATCAATAAAGATGGGTCACAGATTAAGCAGTCAGAAGTTTGGCGTGACTAGCTAAGCATAGTGGCCTGCTGATTGACATACATATGATCATTAGCTGAAAAGTAGTCTCTGGGAATCACCTCTGAGATTGGCAGCATGTTGGCTGCGCTGATGGTTGTTCTGGGGCAGTGTACAAGATCTCCAACAATTTCGACAGTGAAATATCAATGAAATCACTGCCAGCTGAGTTTTCAGATACTTCAATCTCAGGCCGAAAATCTCAAGAATTCAGTCACTGCTCATACACGCTAGTTTCTGTTCCTCTGTCGAGTGAGGTGGTGCTGACCAGTCGGGACGGTGAGAGCACATAATTTTCCCCGGTGCAGCTTACTGAGAAGTCTTCCGCTTGAATTGTCAGTTTCTTGAGTTATAACACCGTTGATATGCAGCTTTCCAACCCCTGCCATCACCACTCAGATCCGCATCACTCAGACTTCTGAGAGCTGTGTGCTCGTTACTGCTGCATAGCTCAGCTGCATAGCTGGATGGCCTTCAACGCATTTTATCGGGCTCGTGCAGAGCATCAACCTGACGCAGGAAATCACAGATGAACAAATTTCTTATATAGTTTCGAGAAGTGACTCTGTTATCAGGCCCTACCCGCAGCTTCTAAATATACTTTGCCTTTCAATTTCCACCCGTCAATACTGACGTCCAGCGACAAGACTTGCCAGACATCGGTGTAGCACGGCTGAGCCACAGCACGGCTGAACAGCTGCCCCCGGATAAGCGCTGTCGAAAAAAAAATATATTTGGCACGTGAAAAATCCAAACTACAACTCTGCAGAATGACGGAGGAGATACTACAAGCTGTCGAGGACTCCCAATCCGAAATGAGCCGTGAAGAACGTGGTGACAAGCCGTTTACATTTGGCCAGCGAGTTCTCACAGACGAAAACGACGTCTGGAGCCATAATGCCTGGGACCACCCCGAATGGAAGGACGAAGACCAGGTTGAAGCCGAGGAGAAGCTCGCAAAGCAAAAGGAAAACCCTGTGAAGGACTTTGACAAGGCTCTTTTCAACGGGAACCCCGCAAAGTACTGGGATAAGTTCTACAAGAACAACAAGGACAACTTTTTCAAAGACAGAAAGTGGCTCAAGCTGGAGTTTCCAATCCTGTTTGAGGCCACTCGGCCGGATGCTGGTCCTGTGGAAATTTTGGAGGTTGGATGCGGCGCAGGGAACACCATGTTCCCTGTTCTGGAGTTCAATGAGAATCCCGACCTCCGCATTACAGGCGCTGACTATGCTCCCCAGGCTGTCAACATTGTCAAGACGTCCCCGCTTTTCGAACAGCACGCCAAAAACTCTAATGCATCTGTTTGGGATTTGGCCAATCCTGATGGATTGCTTCCTGACAACGTCGCTGAAAAGTCGGTGGATATCATTGTCATGATCTTTGTGTTCAGTGCGTTGAGCCCCGACCAATGGCAGCACGCTGTAGCCAATCTCCAGAAGCTCCTCAAGCCGAAGACGGGACAAATTTTGTTTAGAGATTATGGTCGTTATGACCTGACTCAGCTGCGTTTCAAAGGCGGCCGCTTGCTGGACGACAACTTTTACATCCGTGGCGACGGAACGAGAGTTTATTTCTTTACCGAGGAAGAACTGGAGACCATTTTTGGTCAGGTGTTTGAGGTTAAGAAGATTGCTACTGACCGTCGCCTTATTGTGAACCGTCAGCGTCGACTTAAAATGTTTCGCATTTGGCTGCAGGCCCACTTTGCAGCGCGATAGCTTGAAAAAGTCGAGCCAACAGGTGAAATGATTTTTGCAGTTGCATGCATGCTGAGGCAGGCCAATCCACGAACAGGTCTGTGAATTTTAGTTCTTACCTGCCTTCAAGACTCCCGAGCTAGCTTGAAAACTGATTCGGAAATAGTCTTATCAATTTCCCCAAGCATTAACGAGATACAGGCAGCACATGTGCGAAAATACCGAGT
This sequence comes from Grinbergsozyma bentonensis, assembly GCA_030561725.1. Classification (NCBI taxonomy): domain Eukaryota; kingdom Fungi; phylum Ascomycota; class Dipodascomycetes; order Dipodascales; family Trichomonascaceae; genus Grinbergsozyma; species Grinbergsozyma bentonensis. The sequence continues at coordinate 160,627 of JAKTYB010000016.1, read as the reverse complement.
GTTGAAAGCATTTTAGACGGGGCCACGTTTCATGAGATTGAGAGTTGTGGAGTACATGGATTTTGGACTCATGCTAAAACTCGAGGCTGTAGAACAGAGCGCACAGGATAATACCGGCCATCAACACAAGAGCAGAGCGCTCTCAACAGATAGGTGAAACTTACGAAGGGTATTTAGCATAACTATAGCATAGGATAGATTCGATATTATTTAAGCAACTGTCTAATGTTGGGGCGGTCAGTTCTCCGCGCATCTCGCTTTTATCACCGGCCAGTAAGGGGACCGACGAGCGCTGCCCCACCACCCTCTTGACTGGAACAGGGCTCAAGGACGGGCTGGGGACGACTAGCCAAATCGCTTTCCTGCTGTTCACATCTGTCCAGCCAACCCCCTCATTTCACGTTTTTTCTGCTCTCCCTTCTCTCCCTGTGTCTCTTCCCTGCCCACCATCAACCCTCCCTTAGGTCGCGGAAATGGCTGCGGCCCAGATCAGCCCAGCCCCATAAAATGGTGGGCGGCCCCCACTCCCCGCTTTCTTCCGTCGTCCACCACAGCCAACCTAGCCCGACGTTTCGAAATCCACAATTGCCATCGCCACGGCATCTTCTGGCCTAACCCCACTATTTATTTGAACAATCAGCGACATGGCATTCCAGTTCAACACTGCCCAGGGCAGCATTCCGATTGAGGTGCACCCGGATCTTGCCAACATGCGGTCATCCTCGCTCATGTCGGTGCGGTATGGCTTTCGGCCGGACTCGGTCGATGCCACGGCAGATATGTCAGTCTCGCGGGCCGAGGACGATGACTATCTGATATCGGCCAAATCCACCTCCAAGAACGAGACTGTCAGCTTCAAGGGACCTGTTTCCGACGCCAAAGAAGGCGAGTATGTTCTCGTCTATGATCCACAGAAGGCAGTTTTTGTGCTCCAGCCCCTGAGTTACACTTTGAGGGTCAACTCAGTGCGAGGAAATGCAGCCTCGGCCAAGCACTCTCTGGCGCTGCCTGGCGGAGGGACCACCAGCACGGGGGTCCACCGCCCAGCAGCGGGCGGGAAGTCGCCCAGCAAGACCGTGGCATCCAAAAAGCCAGCGTCCAAAAAGCCCCCTGCGGCTTCCTCCGTTAGTCAGGTGCAGGAGATCAGTGATGAGGATGATGATGATGATGATGACGATGATGACTTTGGTGCCTTGGCCGACGAGCTCGAACTGTCGCTTGAGGACGAGGAGCCTGCCAAAGCCCTGCCGACTGTCAACATTGAGCCAGACAGTGATGTTTCAGACGAGGACGAGCTGCCAAATAGTGCTGTCCAGATTGTAGGCGGCGGATCGCTTGCGACAAAGAAGAGCAGTTGGCCAGCAACCACGCCCATTTCCCGACCAAACTCGTCCGGCCCTATATCACTGCGTGGATTTGCGAGCGGTGGAAACTATTCGGAGGGGTCGAGTTCTGAGGAGGAGTGAGCCTCAGACAGACATCTTTTTATATATATATTTGGGTTACTTTCACCTATGGTGAGATACTTCCCTACACATTTTGATAGCATGAAATTTCAAGAAATGGCATTTTACACAGGCACGCATTGGAAGCGTGCGGGAGCATACAGCAGTGGCATGCAAACTACCACAAGGTGAAGTTTCTATGGCGTACTATAGCATACTTGGGAAAATATGCTGTCGCCCCGCCTTGACCCCGCTCCCAACTCTTCATCTTCACCACCACTCCCCCCAAAAATTTCCCTATCGCGATATACATCTCAGTCCCCATCGCCACGGCCCCTAATTCAATCGCATCTCCACATATTCTCCCCCACCACCACACCTCAAATAACGCGACGGGCAATGCGATGAAAGTCTTGTGTGTAGCCGAGAAAAACTCCATCGCCAAAGCCCTCGCGCAGGCACTCAGCGGCGGGGCTTTGCGGACACGTGACTCGGGCTACAAGTACGTCAAAAACTACGACCTCAGCTACCGCCTCGGCGAATGGGGCGACTGTGACATTACAGTCACGGCTGTGGCAGGCCATATAAAGGAACTTGAATTTGCTGATCCGTTCAATAGCTGGAAAGTGAATCCGCTCGAGCTCTTTAACTGCGGCGTGGAGGAGGTGATCAAAAAGCCTGATATGAAAAAGATTCGCACAAACCTGGAGCGGGAATCGCGAAGGGCCAACAAAATTTACATCTGGACGGATTGCGACCGTGAAGGTGAAAACATTGGTGTGGAAATTGCCGAAATCTGTCGAGCCGTGAACCGCAATCTTGGAGACAATGATGTGCGGCGAGCCATTTTCAACAACACTGATCCGCAGCATATGCGTGATGCAGCATCTCAGAATTTGAGGAACCCGATTGATTATAACGTCTCGAATGCCGTCAAGGCAAGGCAGGAGCTTGATTTGCGCATTGGTGCGGCCTTTACGCGCATGCAGACCTCGGCTTTACAAAATTTACCCTTTTTCCAGGCACGTCGCGAAAAGAACAAGGGATCTGGCGTCATTTCTTACGGACCGTGTCAGATCCCGACCCTTGGCTTTGTCGTTGACCGCTATTTGAGCATCAAGCGTTTTGTGACAGAGCCGTTCTGGTATCTGGACGTGGCGGTGACAGCCCCTGACGGAGTCGCCGTCAAGTTACGTTGGACCCGTGGACGTCTTTATGACCGGGTGGCTGCCGTTGTGATTCTTCAGCGGTGCCTTAATGCCGGTCAGCCAGCAACTGTGGTAAGCTCGACCAAAAAGCAGACCCGCAACTTTCGACCCTTTCCACTCACAACAGTCATTCTGCAACAGCTCGGATCTAAACATCTCAAGCTCACAGCCAAACGAATTATGGACATCTCTGAAAAGCTATATAGCAAGGGCTACATCTCGTACCCTCGTACAGAGACAGACCGCTTTGACAAAGCCATTGACCTCCAAGCCTTGGTGCGACTACAAAATAACAATCCCTGGGGAGATTATGCACGCAGGCTCATGGACGGTAACGAGTTTGAGCGCCCTCGTGAGGGAAAACACGACGACAAAGCGCATCCTCCGATCCATCCAGTCAAGTTTCTGCCGCGCAATGAAGTGACTGCTGAAGAATACTCGGTTTATGAATTCATCAGCCGGCATTTTCTTGCGTGTTGCTCCAAAGATGCTCTTGGCAATAAGGTATCGGTAACTCTGCGGTGGGTGTCGGAGTCATTTCATTGTACCGGCATTACAGTAACGCATCGTAACTATCTGGATGTGTACAAATACCAGTCCTGGAACTCGACAGAGGTGATCCCTGATCTTCCTCAGGGCGTGCAAGTGCCTGTTTCTGTGGCTAATGTAGGCAAAGGCAAGACGAGTCCTCCACCGCCGCTTAAAGAGCCGGAGCTCATTCGACTGATGGATGCCAATGGCATTGGCACTGACGCAACAATGGCAGATCACATCAACACAATTCTCGAACGAGACTACATTCTGCGCGTCAACAAGGACGCCATAATCAACCCAACAACCCTAGGCGTGGCTCTGATTGAGGGATACCGTGAGATTGAGCACGTGAACCTGACAAAGCCATTTATGCGCAAACAGATGGAGGATAGGATGAAACAGATCAGCGAGGGTCGCCTGGAGCTGTCTGAGTGTTTGCGAGACACGTCTCGTTCATATCAGGCGTCCTTTGAGGCTGTTGAGAGCATGAAACCGGCGCTGGTCCGTTTTATCGGCCAGTCACTGACCTAGATCAATCGCCAAGCCATTTCTAACTTGTGAGGAATGGTCGCATGTTGAGGTGGTACGTCTGCTTGCGGATGGCATCATGGTGCAGCTCACGATTTTCTAAGACTCGCTGCATTGATGTGGCCCCGCTGAACGCTTGTCCCTGAAACTAGCTGCCCCCACATGCTCTATCGCTGCTGAGCGAACGAAGCAGCATGGGCAAGGTGAGACGCGGACAAAAATATGAAAGATAGCACCCAAGAAGAGGGAATTGCATTAGTGGACGGTGGCAAAAACTACATCTAGATTTGTTTTGGGCCAGCCACTACCGTTGAGAAGTCTATCAGCTTCACGTTTGCCAGAGCCGCTCCATTCACCAGCATTCTACACGTGTGGAGCAGCTGCAGGAACCATGAGGCATGGCTCAAGAGATGAAACGGCAGGCGTCGTGTTGGGCTGAAACTGATTGCCGGGCGGATCGCGGACGAGAACACCGAAATCATGTGATTTTTTTTCTTGTGAGACAATGATGGCTGCAAATCAGGGACAGCTGTGGAGCTTGTTGCAGCCAGGTCGCGAGGCTCTCATTTTTTGATTTTTTTTGGTTGTGGCAGTCACCGCTCAGTGCGGGGTTTGGAGGGCTAGCTACCTACAGACAGTGAAAGCTGTGCGGACTATCCTGGTCGTTATTGCTGCCAGTGCCTTCTTGTGCTGACCAGCAGAAAGGGCTGGGAGGGTAGCCGTGGTACTTGCGGATAATGGGGTGGCTGCATGGCGTAATGCGTTGTAATTCGGCCTAGCACGCCGCCAGGCTGCAGTGTGTAGGAACAGAACCGGCGCAAGGCGTTTGAAAGCCTGGCAATGAGGTTCACACTGAGGTCAGATGATGATAAATTGAGTTGTTTAGTCTAAGGCGGATGCCCCACACTAGTGCCCCATTTAGAGACTGGAAGGGGGTGGTGTGTAATTCAAGCGCTCCCAGCGAGCCTCCAGTAGAGACGTGAGAGTAAGAGGGGCTAATGAAGGGCAGCTCCTCTGTGGTGATGACATTTATCGAATTGAGGCGGGCGATGAAAATTGCGGCCACAAGCAGAAACGTGCCACGCCACGGACCCCTTAATGCTCAGGGCCCAGCGAGGCGTCATTGGTGGTGGGCGTGGACGCACTAGTGTGAAACGTTGCAGTCTTGAACTCAGTGCAAGAAGCGGCCCTGAAGGAGCGCGTCAACCCCGAAATGTTGTCTCACTATGTAGGAGCAGTGCTAGTGATGTGTGCTACTGGGAGCTACTGGGAGCTACTGCGGGCATCCGTAACAGTACTGAGGGCACGCGGGGACAGATGATCGGTCATCTTGTGGGCTTATAGAGGATCCATTTAGGTTGAGTAGGACTGCTTGGAGCGGCTTCCAGTACCCCCATCGCTGCGCTGATATGCTCTGATGCTGCTCTGATAGTGCTTTGATAGTGCTTTGATAGTGCTGCCGGATAATGCGGCCCTTCCCAAAACACGGGGCAACGCCCCACGAATTCTGTGTGTTGGCCCGCCCCTGGCCCTGAGATCCGTTTCGGCAGACCTTAGCCGAGCTCCATCCTCCGCCTTCTTGGGATCCCATGGCACTCATTTCGCTGCAGTCGCTGCAAAGTGCCGTAGTGGGATGCGGCGACTGCGTCAGGGGCCAGGCCCTGGGCATTGAAGAGCTAGGGTGGTTTGAACGGTCCGACTAGGCTTGCAGGCGAAAGAGACAGGTGACTCGATTGCGCGCAGATTGAGCTGTTAGGTCAATCGGAACACCATATGTCTCAGAAGTGGTACTAAGCAGTTTGTTTTGAGCAAGGCAGCGCTGTCAAGTGCTCACGACGAACGACACATGTTCGGCGACTGGCTCGCGGTATCAGCCCGGCAGGCAGCAGGGAATAGGGCTGCTGTCAACGCACACCAGCAGCAGGCACAAAACGGGAGATGGGGAATTGCCTCATTGGAAGAGGCCCATCCATGTAGTGCAACGTTATTCCGGAGAGCGGGAACTGGCTGGGAGCGGTGGGATCGAGAAGATCGCGAGAACAAGGGAATTGGAGCGGCTGAGAGTGCGCAAGGGGAAGGGAAAGAAGGGCAAGGAAAGATAAAAACGAGCTAGACTATGGCGGCTTGTGTCTTACGCCTAGTTCTGTCAGCCTGACCTCGATTTTTTCCCCACCTCGGCTCTTGTCCCTTGCACATTGTAGCTCCTGCAGCACTGGGCCCTGGCCATGCAAGACTGCCCCACACCCACGACGTTGCCCGCCTGAGTGCAAGCTGCAGGAGACCCAAAGGGCGCGTCTGTAGAAAATCGCCAGGGCTAGCTGATTGTGGCCAGTAGCTGCTAGCGACGCGCGCCACAAGTCTCAGGAACGAGATACAAGCTGCCGAGGCTTTGGTGCGCATTTCTTTCCTCTGCAGTGCTGGCAGGACAATTACAATATTGAGTTTGAGGCAGCTGCTCACAAAGTGCTTGCTTGTTTGCCTGCCGATGCTAATGTCCCAGGGTCCCTCGCAGAGGCCGCAGCCATCGGCAAGTATCCTGGCAATGCCGGCAAGGTTGATCCCGCGTGTCCGAGACATGCCTTGAACTGCGGTTTGCTGTGGTATTGGTGCGGTGGCTCAACTATTCACCGCACTACGAGCTCTTGGTGCGGTTTTTTCCTCAGCTGTGGACCCAGTTCGGTGGCCGCGCGGCCCGTTTTGTTCCAGTGACCAGTCACGCATGTCTCCAGGAACCACTCAGCGCACCACTGCACTGCACCACAACGCACCAGTACCGCATCCAACCGCACCTCAACTAGCGCACCGCAATCACACGCCAGACTCGTGCTGCAAATCGCTCAGCGAGCAGTCCAGAATGTTCCGCTAAGGTGCTGTTCTGAGTCCCTGTTTTCAGGTCCAAATCTTCCTTCTTCCTCCCTCCCTCCGTGCCGTCCTCCCTCCGCTCGCTCCCTATGTCTCACCTGCCCACTTACACGCCCCTCTCCCCGCCCCCTAACTCCTGCCTCACCCAAACGCCCATATTTTTGATTCCTGTTATCTATTGGGACCACTCCCAAAGTTGGGACATGACCTACCAACTAAAATAATCATTAAATAGCCCAGCGGAGCATACCCAAGCAATCCTCCTTCTTGACACCAACAGCCAGAAAGCAGTGCAAACCGCGACACAAAACGGTCCTAGAAAGCGCTTTTCAAAGGCTCACACATCCCACGCCCGTGTCTCCGCCATGTCCGAGCAGTCCATCGTGCTCGAACTGCGGCTAGACGGCACCGTGGAGTACGTCTCCCCCAACTGGGAGTCGGTCGTGGGCACCCCCATCAAGCACCTCCTCAATAGCCACATCTCAAACGCCATAGTCGGGGCCCCTGAGGACAAGGCTGTGTTTGATGTAGGTGCTCAGGCTCTCCAGGAGGACGATGGCACGTATTTGATTCGATTCACCGCCCACGCAGGCATTATTTATACAGACCCCTTCTCAGACGGCGACAGCGACGACGGGGCAGAGAGTGACAGCAGCGATCGCATAGACGAAGACGACCAGGACGACCAATACCATCAACAACAGCATAATAACGGACACTCTGACAACCCGCTAGATTCCGTTCCTGACATCGACATGTGCGACGACGACGACGGCGCCCATACTTCCTTTGACTCACAAGACACTTCTCAGATTGAGCTGGAGGCTCAGGGCGTGCTCCTCAAAGACCAGTCAGGCACACCTCTGCATACCATGTGGATCCTCCGCCGCGTGCTGCCAGCCGGGCGTCCCATCGATATTGATGTTCCATCCCAGCTACACGCTCTGCTCGGCAACGTCGGAGTCGACTGTCTCATCCAGTACGTCAAGGAACTAGCCGACGGCTTCCCTGTGAACTCGTACCCGATGCGGACGTGCCAGGTTTGCGAAACACCGCAAACAACTTGGTGGTTTGAGCGCCACTGCGAACTTTGTTTGATTGACCACAAGTGTGAGTCAGAGCTTTCCCTTTCCCACGAGGCACTTTCTGAGCATCGCACCACCGTCGCGAACATTTTGTCCGCATACGACCGCGCCCTCCATCACTCCATCCATGGTGTGGAACCGTCAGGTCTTTCGCCGCGCTCAAACTCATCCTCCTCCACGCATTCAGCAAACTCGGCGACCTCCCCATCCAAAACCATGATCCCACTGGCAAACGCTTGGCGTCTCGAGTACTGGGGCTATCCTTTGCCTCCTATTAATGATTCTCACGCCCTTGCCTCGCCCACTGCCTTTATGTCTCCTTCTAGTTCGCCCACCAGACGACAGCAGGGTTCCTCTCCGCTCTCTCGGCGAGCCACAAGTCACCAGAGTCACCGCCGCAACCCGGTCCGCCTCATTGAGTTGTTGCTGGAGATGTGTGATAAGGCCCTACAGATCAGCGTCCCTGAAATCCGGACGCAGCAGTTGGCCCTTGACGTACTCTCCACAGATGTTCGGGTTCACTCTCCGCGCTCTGAATCGCGTATGCACCAGGTCATGGATTGGACTGCACCTCTCATTGACGATCCGGGTCTTCGCCAGCTTTGTCAGGATTCAGAGAGTCTTGCTAAAGCTAAAGTCGATGCAGCCCTGAGATTTGGCAACGCTCTTCGCTATTGCGAGAAAATGCGCATGGCCGTGGACCAGGCTGTGACAGCCTTCCTCGAGGCTACTCTCGCCAAACTCTCTCTGGATGCCGATGACTCTATGCTCGATGATCTCGCCGACTTGACAGACAACGACGAAGAAGCGGAACAGCCAATGCCATCTCAAACTTCTTCCGCACAACATTGCATTTCCTCGGCCACTATTGCGGATGATGATGCCGATGAATCGGCCATCATTGATGACGATTCGACCCCTCCCCCCCTTCCACCAACAATGGCCTCCAAGTCTCCACCACGCCCGCGCGTCTCTATCCCCAAAAGTCCAGTGAAGGGTGATTCTCTCTTTTCAGAAACGTATCTAGACCGAGACGATCTCCCTAACCAGGGTGTAACCCCAAACACACTTTTGAGAGGTGAGGCTTTATCCACAACGGACCCGCGCCACGTGCTTCCCGTTCAGCACCGAGGGTCAATGTCTGGCGCTCAGTCTCTATCGCCCAAGCGTTCTTCGCCCCTGCTGAATCAAAGACTTTTTCAGCATTCACCCCTCTCACCACTTTCATCTCCATTATTACAACCCAACGACCCGCTCTCCCAAGATTTCAGTCGCCGTGGTTCTAATGGCACGCAGTCTGATAATTTTGCACGAGCACCTATATCTCCTCTCATGTCCGCCACATCTTTTTCTCAGGCCCCGTCCAAACAGCCTAGTATTCGCGACTACGAATTGCTCATGCCTATTTCTAAGGGTGCCTTTGGTAGTGTCTTCCTGGCAAAGAAAAAGTCAACTGGTGAATACTTTGCCATCAAGGTTTTGAAGAAGGAAGATATGATTGCCAAAAACCAGGTAACCAACGTCAAGGTCGAACGAGCAATTCTCATGTCCCAATCCGAGTCGCCTTTTGTGGCTAAGCTCTATTATACATTCCAGTCCAAGGATTATTTGTTTTTTGTCATGGAATTTCTCAATGGTGGTGACATTGCTGCTCTCATCAAAATGTTGGGTCCCCTCGATCTTGACTGGGCAAAGCAGTTTGCTACAGAGGTCGTTGCTGCTGTTGATGATCTTCACATGCGTGGTGTCATTCACAGAGACCTCAAGCCTGACAACTTACTGATTGCTTCTAACGGCCATGTCAAGTTGACTGATTTTGGTCTCTCTAGATATGGTGAGCGCCGGAACAACTCTTCTACGAATGTTGGTTCTCGCGCCAGTTCTCATTCTGGATCCATCATCACTATTGCTTCGACGATGTCTAGTAGCGGATCTTCGGGTAACATTCATCCCGTTCAGCGTTCTACCTCTGGGGGAAAGCCGTTTGCAGACCAAGATTCGACCACTCAGCTTGCCCGCAACTCTTCTGACTCTAAACTATCTCTGAATGCTCTTATTCATGACCCAAGCATCAAGTACATGCCCAATGGATTCCCGTACAGGCAACGTGCACCTGTTGATTTGCCAATTGGGGGACGCAAGGGTTCTGATGAGATTGACCATGACTCCAACTCGAGTGGTAGCTCGGCTCATACATTCTCTCGGCACATGATTGTTGACTCGCAAGGATCTACGTCTCCTTTCCAATCTAACCAGCTTTTTGATGATGACTTTGAAGGATCTGTGGCAGCGAGGTTTGTTGGCACTCCGGATTACCTTGCCCCTGAGACTATTGAAGGCATTAGCCAGGATGAAGCCAGTGATTGGTGGTCTGTTGGATGTCTTTTTTTCGAGTTTTACTACGGATATCCGCCTTTCAACGCTAACACCAAAGAAGAGGTGTTCACCAACATTCTTAATCACAACATCCAATGGCCCACTGACCACTTGCGTGATATTCCTGAGGAAGCTATTGATCTTATTGAAAAGTTGTTGGAACCAAATCCTGCGAAGCGTCTAGGTGCGAATGGTGGACAGGAGATTAAGGCGCATCCTTTTTTCGCATCTGTGCATGATTGGGATGAAGTTACAAAAAGTGATGCAGCATTTTTGCCTCGCGGTGAAAAGAAAAATGCAGATTATTTTGATCCGAGAGGTGCGAAGATGGTGCAGTTTACTGAAGAGGGCGATACCTCTCGGTCGACAGTTGAGGACGATAACGAAGATATCTCTCCCGGCCATTCTCAGCTTTCTCAGTTGCCTAATCACTCCGGCTCGGCTCATTTTGGACCAAGAAATCTCCCATTGCATATCCCTCCACACGTTCGGGATAATTCTCGACCTCGACGGCTTAGTGAATCGACCTCTCATGAAGAATTTGGCTCATTTTCATTCAAAAATCTTTCCGAGTTGGAGAAAGCAAATTCCAAACTGGTCAACACACTACGGTCGGAGATGGAGAAGGCGGACTATAGCAGAAGCAGGGGCATGTCTGTTTCATCAGAGACTTTGAAACAGGGATTCTCTCCCAGCTTCTCGCCTGTGAGAACAGCTTCCTTTTCTTCTTCTTCTGCTTTATCATCTCCTGTCACTCGAAAAAAGGTTCTCAATCTCGGGCTTGACAATGTTCCAAACCTTCAGTTGTCTCCTTCCACATTTTCCTCCACCTCGTCCAACTCGTCTTTGGGCTCCTCCATGGCTTCATCCTTGCCGGCTAGCACGCCTGTTTCTTCGAGCAGGAGACGGCTCTATCCCTCTGAGTCTTCACCAGAGTTGATGGACAAGGCCAAATATCAGCATCGCCTGATAGAGCATCCCAGTGAAGCGACTTCGAGCGATGAAGAAGCTACCAAAAATGCTATTATTCGCGTTCAGAAGCTACGCCAGCCATCTTTTAGGGCTTCTCAAGCGCCTAGCCTGACTCAGAGCAAACCTAATGCACCTGAATTTCGTGTCTTGAACATTTTACTTTGCGACAGCAATCCTGTTTGGCGCCAGACCACGCAGTTACTGCTCCAAAAGTATGGTTGCGAGGTTACTGCCGTGAGTTCCGTTCCTCTCACGGTGCAGGCAGCTACGTCGAATGTCAAGTTTGACATTATCTTTGTTGAAAATAAGATGGACAAGTCTTCTGGTGTTGAAGTTGTGAGGGTCCTGTCTCGTATCAGCAGTGTCAACTCAGACACGCCTGTTGTTGGCATGGCGACTTTCCCGAAGAACGCTGATCCCATTTATCATGGCGTGATTGAAAAGCCGCCGACGGCCGAAAAGCTGTTGAGTCAGCTCATGAAGCAGTGTAACTGGGTTCCTCGGTCGTAGGTTTACGATCTTATTTATTTATTTAATACATTTCATTAATACACTAGGTTTCACTAGCTCCATGCCCGGCGGGAGTCGGTCGTACACCGAGTATTTGCGAAAGGCAAGCTAACGAGATCGCTTGATCAGGGACTGGTCCAGCATTGTAGATCCAGGTCATAGCTGGATGCCTTCGTAAGTGGTAGGCCATGCCGGACCTCTCTACCGTTGGGCCGTTAGGTTCCTGCGGAGGGTGTCCTAATCAGCAGGAGGTAGCGTGCGTTGCTGACATAAGCGCCTGAACCGACGGACCCGAGTCATCGAGGCGGGTCGGATAAATTTCAGCAATTGTGAGTCACAACACGAAGGCAGTTAAATAGGGGTCAATATACTTGCAAGTGACAAGATAAATCAAACAACTTACCATGGCTAGCGACCACGAGTTTTGGTTAGAAGAAGTGACGGATAAACCGCACGTGATTACACAATGCCGCGCTCTCAACGCCAGCGAATGGAGCCAGGGCGCGTCCGTCGAGGAATTCACTGCGCGCAAGAAGCTGGTGGGAGAGTTGTTTGCAGATAGAGGTGAGCAGCTGCGGTACTTTGTACTGCGCAGCGGAGATAACAGAGAGGAAATTCTGGCATCGTGCGAGGTACTATCGAGCCCACATGGGGTATACCGAGCCGAGGGTGGTACAGCCGCACCCATGCTGGCGAACCGCTCGTGGAACACTCTCAGCGGAGTCTTTACGCCTGCCCAGCACCGCGGCAAGGGTCACGCCAAGCACATGGTAGATGAGGTGACCAAACGATACACCCATGATAAATCTTCGCGAAACTCGCGTGAGGCTATGGTGCTATACTCGATTGTTGGCAATTTCTACGCCCAGTTTGGATACGAGCTGAAAGATGCGAGTACGTGGACTCTGGATATGTCACGTGACACAACCCGCCTCGAAGAAGATAGCGGGGCAGGTCTTGTAACGGACGCTTCTCTGCTGCCATCGATTGCAAAAACTGCTGCAGATGCGATCCGAGCACGCCTGCTCGATCCCAAAACCCCGTCTGATGCATGTGCGCTGCTGCCGAACACAACGGTTTTTGAACACTTCTGCGTACGTGGAACGGCTATCGGTCACGGGCTTAAGCGACTACCGCTTGAAGAGCGCACTAGTTATGGCGCTCGTGTAGAACCCAGAGATGCAAGTGACTCGGCTCCAGCGGTCATCTGGTTCCATGACTGGGGCAACAACCAGCTGCAAGTAGCAGCTGTGGCTATGCCAGTGAATTATGGAAGAGAGGCTGTGGCAGAGGCAATGCAGGCGCTGCTCACAGCTGCTGCTGTCGAGGCACGTGCTCACAAGCTAGGCAAGGTCTCATTGTGGGCGGATGACTTACCACCTGCTCTGGACACTGAAATGCTGCAGACGAATGGCTGGACGCTGGCGCCACGCAGCAAGTCGCTGGCCGCCATCCACGGCGGTTACACCTGGCTCCACGGGTATTGGGGTTGGTTTTAAGGTAGACCGCTGGCTTTAAAACCAGTGCATTTTGGATTGGCACCCCATGCGTCTGTCAGAGACCGCTGGTTCAGTCAAGTCCAGGTATGCAACTTATCGCAATATCCGTGGGAAAGAGCCGCACAAGGCCCTGACCCTCAGTCAGAGGCGCATTCGGAAAAACTCTTACAAATTGTGAGTCACGATAAGCAGATAAATAAAGTGCCCGAGACTCTTGAAGCGGATTCATGCACATAAACACAAACTCCCTATTATGCCGACCGAGCACAAGTTCTGGCTGGAAGAGGTGACAGAAAGGCCGCACGTGATCAGAGAATTTCACCAAATCCTCGCAAGTGAATGGAGAGGGGGCGTGTCAGTGGAGGAGTTCGTTGAGCGGAAGAGGCGCGTGAGTGAAGTGTTTGCCAAGGGCGGTGAGCGATTGCGTTACTTTGTGTTGCGCAGAGGAGACAACAGCGATGACATTCTGACGGCGTGCGAGGTCCTGTCAAGCCCACATGGCGCGTACCGCGCCGAGGAGCCTAGTGATGGCACAGCCGTACCGAAACTGGCGATCCGTCAATGGCATACAATGAGCGGAGTCTTCACGCCGGTGCAGCACCGCGGCAACGGCTATGCCAAACACCTCGTGGCCGAAGTGACGGCACGATACACCGGTAGTGCTCTACGCGCGTCGCGAGAGGCTCTGGTGCTGTACACGATTATTGGTGACTACTACGCCCAGTTTGGATACAAGCTGCAGGACGCAACGACTTTGACATTAGACTTATCACGTGACACAACTCGCCAAGATAGCGAAGCGGCCGCGGCAAGTCTTGTAACGGACGCCTCGCTGCTGCCATCTATCGCAAAGACAGCTGCAGATGCGATCCGAAAGCGCCTGTTGGACCCCGCTACCTCAGCAAACGCCTGTGCCCTGCTACCAAACCCGACCGTGCTTGAACATTACAACGTGCGTGGAACTGTTATCGGGCACGCGCTCAAGCGAGTATCGCTTGGAGAGCAGACCAGTTATGGCGCTCGTGTAGCACCCAGAGATGCAAGCGACGAGGCTCCAGCAATAATTTGGAACCACGATTGGGGTAGCGAACTGCTGCAGGTGGTGGCCGTGGCCATGCCAGTAACCTTTGAAGGAGAGGCTGTGGCAGAGGCGATGTGTGCGCTGCTAGCAGCTGCTGCTGCCGAGGCGCGTGCCCACAACCTAAGCAAAGTTATCATGTGGGCCCAAGATCTTCCGCCGGCGATGAAAACTGCTCCGCTACTGGAACGAGGCTGGACGATAGCTCCGCGCGACAAACCGCTGGCCGCCATCCACGGCGATTACACCTGGCTTCACGGGTATTGGGGTGGGTTTTAAGGTATAATGGTGGCTCCTCCTGTACCTACACTGCTAAAGTCCAAGAGGCGTGTTGATATCCCACGATGGAATAAGATCCAAGGGGCGGATAAGTACCAGACTAGCTTGAAATCGACATCAGGCTCTTAGCCGTAGATCGCAGCTATCAAAGCAGTTCCTAGAGAAAACTTATCACGTTTACATTCATGTTCCATGTCAAATAATTTGATTTCCACTTCTCGCCGACTCAAGTCCAATATCTGCGGGACAGTCGATTGCTCTCGCACCCCAAAGGAGCACGTTGAACTAAGATAAATTCCCGCAAGATCTGTCACAAATCATTTCCTAAATGGCCATTGATAGAACCTGTCAAACCTCTCGGACAGGGGGCTGTCACCCAATACTCAGGCGGAGCTCCACCTGCTGCGCATTCGTGCAGGAGAAAGACTTCTGACGCCCCAGCCAAGTGCTGTGTGCACTTTTTCGAGAAATGGCCGACCGAGGCGGCTATCGTATTGGGCTACGGGCTTTGAGCGGGCACTTTTATCGTGCCTTGCCCTTCTATTCCGCGTTTCAGTATCCCCCCAAGGTCCGAGCTTTTTGTGCCGACTAAGATTATTCAGACAGCCCGGGCATCTCTGGGAGCGCACCCTTGTTTGACAGGCAGCAGGCAATGGGTTGCTGCAAGGATTGGCAGGAAAAGCCGTTGTTGTACGGACTTGGCGTCTGGTGAATACGTGCTTCGAAAAGCACGCACGGTGAAAGACCGTTGCAGTAAGGTGTGCTTCGCGCGAGTCTCGCACAAGCTCTGCGAGCAGCTCACTCTGCCCTTAGGCAGGGCGCTGTCTTTGCTGCGGGCGAAAGGCGTTTCGGGGAAGCGGAACGCAGCTGTCTCGTGAAAAATTTGGCCAATTTGGGACATTTCAACCCATCGATGGCTGCAGGTGTGAGTCGAAATCATAAGTCTGGGATTTGTTATGCAGCTGGTGGCGGGCGCGTCCTCGAGTATGCGACGAGCAGACACTGATCGCATCGCCGGGCACAGGCCATGTGCGTTTAAGTTATCATCAGCGGTAAGAGAATTCCCCCCCCCCCCATTTTGTCCCCAAATTATAGTGCCATAAAATGTCAAACTGCAGGGACCGGAAAAATTACTTTCTCTTTTGGGAGCTGTCGGAACATCCCGCCCACACAGGCGCTCAGGCCCACCAGCGCGCCAAAAAGGTATAGCCAATCGAAGCAGCGCTCTGCACTCAGGGCTGCAGAATGCAGGGAGCTGACTAAAGCACGAGAGATGTTGCGGAATCGTCGCGCAATGATGCAATCGCTGTTACCCATCGCTGTGCCCCACCAGCGAGCGACCAAATCTTTTTGACATAAATATGACAGGCGGGTGCATATTGCAGCCCAGATAATCTCTGGACGTCGACTCTTCCACCATGCCAACTGTCATCAAGTCCAAAGATGCTGATGCGATGCTCGCTTTCCTCGAGGAGCACAACGACGAGGTCCCTGAGGCTACCCCAGAAGAGGACCGTAAGTTGGGCGTGAAGCTCATGTGGATCATCGTCGGCCTTGCTTCGCTAGTAGATCTGGTGCTTTACTCCGATAAGGCTGTTGCATCCTACGCCTCCATCTTTGAGTTCTGGGAAGACACAGGCCTTACACAAAACGAGTATAACAACTCCAACACGCTTTTCTACGTCGGCTACATTGTCGGCCAGACCAATCTCTTTCTTATTCTCAAGGTGCCGATTGGCAGACTACTTACCGCCATCACCTTCATTTGGACCATTATCATCTTTCTGCACTGCACGCTGCACAACTACCAGGGAGTTTACGCTATTCGTTTCTTCTTGGGCTATTCAGAGTCGCTTGCTCTGACTATTCTCAACACTATAATGGGACAGTTCCTTACCAAACGTGAGAAGGCTGCCACTGCGCCCATCTTTTACTCCACCTGCGTTGGTGTCACCATCCCCGTGGGTTTCATCGCTTACGGCGTGCTTAACATTAAAAACCCACCCATTCACACTTGGAAGATTTTCATGATCATTATCGGCGGCTGCACCTTTTTGTTGACTCTGCTGCTGCTCCTTGTGTATCCCAATAATCCCGCTCAGGCCCGCTTCTTGTCTGTTAAGGAACGTGTCTGGACTATTCGCCGTGTTCAACAAACCACCGGTGCCTCCATTGAAACAAATGTTTTCAAGAAGCACCAGATGATTGAATGTCTCAAAGATCCCATTTCTTGGCTTTTTGTCGCTTTCATTTTCCTCCAGCAGCTTGCCAACAACTTGCCATACCAGCAGAATCTTTTGTTTGAGTCTATCGGCAGAATCACCAATCTAGACTCAACTCTAGTCTCGGTTGCATCTGGTGGCTTTGCTGTGATCCTGTGTATTGTAGCTACCACTCTGCTGCTGTTCTTCCAGAATATTACTGCGTGGTCAGTTGTTGTCTGGACAATTCCGTCCTTCGTCGGCTCTATCGCGCTTGCCTCCTTGCCATGGGACAATAACATTGCTCTACTTGCTATGCTTTGTCTTGCGTCACCTGCATTTGGTGTCCCATGGATTCTCATGTTTTCTTGGAGCGCTGCTACCGCCTCTGGCTACACCAAGAAGCTTGTTCGCACTACCATGCTTATGATCGGATACTCCATCTCTAACATCATTTCACCTCAGCTATGGCAAGAACGCGACGCACCCAGGTATATCCCAGCCTGGATCGTTCAAATTGTGCTATCCTTCTTTATGGCCCCTCTCATGGCGGTTATCATCTGGTTTATTCTGAGAAGAAGAAACAAGGAGAGACTTGCCAAGATTGAGACTGATAGCGACGAGTATGCTGTCGATAAAGATGGCGAGAAGGTGGTAGTTGATCGTGCTCTACTTGATTTGACTGACTTGGAGAACGATAAGTTTATTTATCCCTTGTAAGCAGCTTGAAGACGCGTATCAGATTCCTCATATGTTCTTGTGTAGCCGCTAGGTAGATTTTTGCTAATTTATGATTACGACCAGCGTGTGCTGAATATTCGACATTGCAAGGAGAGGGGTCGATTGTCAGCTCTGAGCCCGCCTATACCTCCCGTGCTTTTCCCCTATTCTGGTCCAGGGCCAAATATGAAATCAGAATATTTGCACATGGTAATAAATTTGTGTGTTTAATAAATGCAGGGTGGTTTATCTGGTTTTGAGAGCATATTTCGACATTTCTCTGAGCCTCTTTCCGTATTTAAGCAGGAAAAATGGGGATGGGGCAAATGCAATTGTCAGGAAGCCTAGAAGAGACGTTGCCCAGTGGTAATCAAGGTTGTGGTACATCTGGGCCGCAAACAGTGGAAAAATGGATGACATTGTGCAGCGGATGAAAATATTGCACGCCGTCGCAGATGCAGCACACTCCTTATAGGTTGCAACAGTGTACTGCAAGATACCGTTGAATGCACAGTAAGTGCCAAAACCAAAAATAGCGGAACCTACCATAGGCACAATCCAATGTACAGATGGGTAGATAGTCCAGGCAAACATGAAAAGTCCGGCAGGCATGGCCACAGATCCCACACACATTACAGGTAAAAGCATTTCAGGCTCCATAATACCATTATTGGCGGTGATTTTTTTCGCTTTGCTCTTTTGCCAGAACGGAGTCAGCAGCGCGCCAAAAACCATTCCAACAAGAATTCCAAGGAAAGACATACCCACAAACTGTACAGTGAATCCATAGACTCCTTCGAAAACAATCGGGAAAGCAACAAAGAATAAGTAAACAATGGAAAGTGTAATACCAGTGTAAACACAGAGCAAATCGAGCATCGGCTCGTTAGCGAGAAGCTTGAAAGGCATCTTGAGATGATGTGTCAAAATCTGTATGAATGATCCCTGATGCTCTCTCTCGAATATGGTGTAGTAGTGTTGAACTCCGGTCTGCTTTCTTAAAGCCGCCGCCTTTTTAGAAAGGCGGATTCCTGGATACGTTTCTGGCAGTGTGAAAAGCAGTACCATGCAGGCTGACGACCAAATGAGAAAGACGTAAAACACCCAGCGGTAGCCTTTAGCATTCTGCACGAAGCCTCCAATAAGCGGACCGAAAGACGGACCAGTGAAGGGGAATATGGTGAGAGTAACTACAGGGTATGTGAGCTGGTGGGGCTCGAAAATGTCTGCAATAGTGCCTGGGGCTACTGCCATGAAAGTGGCACCAAAAAGACCACAAAGAGCTCTACCAATGAGCAAGGCTGGCATGTTTGGGCCAAAAGCCACGATGCACTGGGAAGCAAAGTAGCAGATGTAGGCAACCCAGTAGATTGGTCTTCTGCCATAAAGCTCAGAAAGAGGAGAAATTACAATGGGAGCGAGACCCAAAAAGAGTACATAGAATGTAATGCCAAGGACAAAGACCTCGTCAGAGCAATGGTAGGTGGAGACGAGGTCTGCCTTGGTGATGGACCAGACGGAGGAAAGTGCAGTGAGCTGCATGGTTGACAGCGAGATGATACCGACAATAATCCACTTGCGGAATAGGGACAGATTCCGTAAATTTGCCTTTTCATTTGGTTCCCAGTCTACCAGAAACTTCTCATCAGAGGAGCCTGTGTCATTGCTGCGGGAGAGTTGCGAGGAGATGCTAGCAGCCTCGCAGTCCTCGATGGTGTTTGAGGGTTCTTCAGGATCTTCACCTTGAGATCCATTCTCGCGGACAAACCTCTCAGGAATGTCCTGGCCTTGGTCGTGCTCGGACATAAGCTCAGTTAATGGGGATGATAGGGGCGCGGGTTGCTAGGGGTGGACAAAAGGCAATAACTGATAGTTGAATGAGTGGAACGGAAGAAAATAGGAAGCAAACTTCAAAGTGATCGCAACGAAAGCAATGGGAATGCGGTGGTTATATACCCGCGCTTTGCTGACAGATATGAAAAATAAATATGCAGCTGCCCGGAAATTTTACCATGCTGATACTAGCCCGAAAGGGCAGGGAATATCGATAGAGACGCTGAGCCGCAACACGCGGATATCCGACGCGGATCGGAGTTAAAAGAAGTAGGTCGGGAAAAGCGGGACGAGTGGCTGGAAGCGTTGATAAGGGCCAAGAGTGTAATAACTCGAGGTTTGAAGGGACGACTACTAGATGAAGTTTGGATGAGTGATTGAGGTTCTGGATAGCAATTTCCGAGGGTTCGGAAGCTATCCGAGCTCATATCAACGCTGACTCAAACTTGCAAGGCGTTGGTAAGCATCGGAGAGTGTAAGCGGGCAGCAGGTTGTGGTAAGCGGGACAAGCACCGATGGCCGACCTGACAGACTGACAAACGCGCATGATGTCGGGGTTTGTGCTACCCGACAATACGGCATAGATGTGGGACAGCTCGGCTATTTTTTCATCAAGTTCGGGAAGTCGCGAAGACTGCTAGCAGGCGCTTGTTGCCCGCCGGTGAGGCGTCCAGCGCTTTGGTCCACCCCGCTTTTAACGCATAGAGAAGCGTTGGTTCCAGAAAGAACTACTTCTACGCTCTGTGAGCTTGACTACAACTAATTGACCGCCAAATTACTCTTCGGCATGTGTTGATCGAGAAGGAGTCAGAGCGTGTCACAACGTCCGCCTAAAACTGCCCTAACTCCGACTTCTTTTCCGAATGTCATTAATTCCGACTCGACATGAGCCGCACTCTCCGCACTCTGGAGCCGTGCGCATCTGAAGCAGTAGAATTGGATTCGATTTCAGACCAGTGAGCGCCACCTGACTGCCCAGACTGCCGAGGCGCCGGTCTTGAATTATTCCTGATCAAGCCTTAGTACCTCTGGCCCATCCTCCCTGCCGAACTGGTGTTTTGTGAGAAGGCATAGATGCCTGTTTGACGTTGCATTGGTGTTTGAAAATGCTCGAAAGTACACTTTTTGGTTGGCGAAGAGTTTTGCCATAGTAACAGTTTACTGTCGGAATTCATTCATATTGCCTTGGCAGAGATCCGATCTGGTTCTTGGCGAGAATTCAGTCAGGTTTAGGGAGCTGTGCGGGGGCAGTCACGGCAAGGTACATCCAGACTCGGACAGGACGACCTCACCTGACAGAAATTTCTTTGAACTAACCTTCCTTCCTGCGCCTTTGTCGTTTTTGTTCAACTTTCATCCTGTTCACTTCCCCTTACTTCCTGCTCTGCTCCCGTCCGTCCTGGTCCGCCCACCTTGGCTCTCCCCATCCCATCTCATCATCGTCGGCCCGTCCGCCGAAATCCATCCTCCTGCCAGCCAGAGCGTCCCTGACGGTTTCTGTCACTTCTTCCTTTTATATTTTCGGTTGCAAGAGATAATTTCTAGTCTCCCACTCTTCAAAATCTCATTCCCGCTCCTTCCTCTGCCTGACTCACTACCCACTCGCACCTCCCGTGCCCCACTTTGCGAGGACTCCCACCCCACACCCCGCGCCACCAGCCACTGCCCACCTCCTGCTCCCACGCCACACACTATCCTATCGATCTCATATCATGGGACAGGTCCAATCGGCACCGCTAGACAAGTCGCAGGTCTCTCACCTGTTTGCTCAGTCATGTGCAAAGCAGCTCTCGGGCATTGAGCTGTGGTCCTTCAAGGAGAACCTTGCTGACGAGCTCAAGCATAAAACGGGCATCTCCGAGTCTCGCTTCGCTCAATTGGCCTCTGTGCCGGAGGCTGTTGCGCCTCTGCTGTTCAAATCGTGTCTCTACATAAGCCATTTTCCATTTCTTGCCGATGCTGCCTGTGAAAAGGAGTCCCAAACCATCTCCTTGGAGGGCCTTCTCAAGGCAGTTGTCTTTTACACAGGCCGTTATAAACCACTTCTCCACGATTACAACGTGGTCCAATTGATATTCATGTCACTGGCAGAGCTCCATGAGGGTTCTGTCAGGGCCAATCCCTCAGATGCGGCCCAAACCTACGATGCAAACGACATTGCCCACTGGGACCAGTTTTCGGTCGTCAAACAGCTGGACGGCGTCTCGGTTGACTCGTACTTTGTGCCGGTAGGCCGTCTGCACACTCTCTTTAGCTACCTGCTATGGGTTGCTGCGACAAGCCATCTGCACGAAGGCAAGGACAAGATCCCGCCAATCAGTGCATTCGGAGCAGCTGCTGCTGCCATGCTCAATGCTCTGGGCTACGACAAGGCAGACGAGTCCAACCGTGTCACCTTTACGGTTTTTGAAAATGTGTATCGCTACATTTTCCCCCATGTGCTGCTCCCTCTCTCTGCGGTCTTTGAACGCATTCTCTTCAGCGAGAACGCTGGCGGCGGCCTGGCTCGCCGCCAGAGCATCCTTGCTGCACAGGCCGTGGACGAACCCGCAGAATCTTCCTCTGCAAACTCTTCCTCTGCAGCCACTGCCGAATCCGCGCTGGCCTCTTCCACCACATCGTTCCTGCAAGATGTACCAACATCTGGTATTTTGACTCTTCCAGTCGTCGGCCAGCTCTCATCACTTTTGGGCCCCAAAAATGTGTTTGGGCGTCTGCGGCTTCTCTACTCTGGTAGCAGAGACGGCTTCTCGATGCGCTCCTACGAGACAAAGGTTCTCAAATGGGGTGCACCCACCATACTACTGGTCAAAGGCACCATCCTGGCAGATAAACCCAGCAACTCGCGTGAAAAAGCACTGCAGGAGCTCATTCACCCTGCTCGGGCTAAAAAGCATTTCAAAGAAGGCACTTCAGTTGTCTACGGCGCTTACATTCACTCACCATGGAGGTCCAATTCCAAGCAATGCTTTGGTGATTACCAGTCCAAACTGTTCCAGCTGGAACCGAGACAAGACTTGTTTCTTCCGTCATCGATGCAGCGCAACTATGCTTACTTCTGTACCTTGGCCCCTGGTGGCATTGGCTTTGGGTCACCAGCACCCATGGCGCCTGGTGCGTCAGTTAACAAGAACCAGCTTGCACCAGGCAACGTGTCTCTAACACTTGAAAGCTCTCTTGAATATGGTGTCTTTCGCCATGTTGGTGCAGGAGGCTCTTATCTGGTCAGCGAAGTGTCTACGGCGCTCATGTATGAAGCACGATTCGAAATTGACGAGCTCGAAGTCTGGGGTCTCGGGGATTTAGCGGACCTGGAAGAGCAGAGAAAGAAGTGGGAGTGGGAAGAGCGAGAAGCCGAGCACAGAAGGCGGATCAATGTAGGCTCCTATGGCGAGGAGCGAGCATTACTCGAGCTGGCTGGCCTCGTCGGCAACCACGGCGGCAACGGTGGTTCAATGGGATAGGCATGTATATAATAATGACATCATTTGGTAACACACTATATCTTGTTCTTGCCAATCTTGGCAGACATTTGAGCAAATCTCATGAATGGCTTTCCCGAGGCAAACTTCTCTGAAATGCCAATGACCTCAACCGAGTTGTGCTCTCGGAAGCCATTGTTGCGACTGATGCGCATCAGGCTCTTGATCTCCTGCACCGATTCCTGGTCCAGCGGGCCAAAGATCTCAAGCACCTTGGCCTGGACAAGCTCGTTGAACTGCTCTGTGGAGTACTTGGCGGCAGGATACAGCTCGTTGATGAAGCCAGCCATGAGCAAGCGGTCAGCGGTGATGCGGCGCGCTCCAAGCATCGCCTCGGAAGCCAGAGACCAGCCCAGGCGCTCGACAAGGGTGTAGGATGCGCCTCCCTCGGCAACGAGACCGAGATTGGCAAAAGGGGTCAGCAAAAAGGCCGAGTCAAGCGCGTAAACCATGTCGGCTAGGGCCACGATGGACGCCGAGAAGCCAACAACCCCGCCATTGAGGGCAACAATGATGGGCTTGGGATGGCTCCACATGGACTCCGGGATGTGCAGATTGCGAATACCAATAGTGCTGGCAAATGAAGCTCTGATTCGCTCGTCCCTGATCTCATCAGATGGCGCCTCTTCAACGTCCTTGGGGGGCTCGGCATCGCCCGCACCGTTGACGACATCGGCACCAGCTGAAAATAAGCGTCCCGAAGACTGGATCACGGTTGCAATAGTATCCTCCTGTTTACCTGCAATTTCCAGCAGGTCCCACAGCCGGCTGTAGCCGGCATTGCCCAGTGCATTGCCGTTCTTGGGGTTGGTGAGGGTGATGACCGAAAGCTGGCCGCGAACCTCGTAATGGACTTGATCAGAAGCGTTGGTCATTGTCTTAGCTGAAACTGCTAGGTCAGCGGGGCTGTTGGCTAGCTTTATACCCCGGCTGTCAGCCGGGTTCTCAGGTGGAGGGGGTCGCCTCGGCTCATTGGTCAAGGCGTGTGGGGAACAGGCGGAGAAATATTTCGGCCGTTGGGGAAAGAAGGGCGGATCACCATGAAATAACAGAAAGCTTCGATTCCTTGCCCGGCCCCGCAAAGAGCAGAAGTTCTCAGGTTTATTGTGTTTCTTCGTCAGCAAGCCCAAGGTCCCACTTTTCATGCCTTGCCCCTCGGTTACAAAGCTGTTTCAAGAAGTGCCGATCAAGATGCGATTGACTAAAATCGGGAGGCGCGAAGCGAGGCTGTCTGTATTTCGCTAAATAGCTAGATCTAATACATACCGGTATGCCTTGTATGCCCGACATCGTTCGGACCTTAGCTTCACCGTGAGCTCTCAATCTATGTCAAATTTACGAATTCCTCATCTGTACAAACCGGCCGGTTTACCCCTTAACTGGCGAGGGCAAATCCAGTTTTCTTTACAAACCATTGCAGTTCTAGTCACCATTGTTCTAGTTCTAGTGCCACCACTCTAAATTCCATTATATTCGCTAATGGTCTATGATTAATACAACTGGTAGGCAATGCTCTTGAGCGAAAGTGACATCATCTGGAAACGATCCTCAAACAAGCAGGCAAAGAACAGGCAGACACCAGGCGCCATCTTGTCCTGCAGTTTCTCCAACCCACAGTTATCAAATGTGTCCTTCACATCAAGGAACAGCTGCTGAGCCGCTTCATCGAGCTGAGCTGATGGTTTGGGCGACTCCATGCAGTGAATCCAAATAACGAAAATGAGAATGAGCTCGTATGATGACTGTATGGTATGGGTCAGTGCGTTGATGGGCAACGACTGTAGCACTGGTCGCAGTAGGTTGGGGCCGAGCGTCGCCAGCATGCGGAAAATGTCGGCCAACTTCAAAATAAAGAAGGTGAGTTTAGAGTCTCTCAAAGTACCCGACCCTGAAAGAGACTCAAGAGTGGCCAACGCAGCCTTGGCAACGTCCTGTGAGCGCAGCAAGTGGACCGAGGCAAGAGGAACGACAAGTGACAACTCTGTACGCAAAGCAAAGATGGCTATGGGGAAAAATTGAAGAGAGCACATTTTGGTCAGATCATAGCCAAGGCGACGGCGAAACCCACTGGAGCGCGACACCTCGTTCAGGAGAACAAGCAGGCTGTGGTTTGGAGGCGGTTGCATTTCTGCCAGAGCCATTGTGCTGTCATCGAGGAGGCTCAGGGTGACGTGAAGATTTTCGACCTGGACGCCAGGATTAGTCGCTGCCTGAAAGAGAGCATGATAGAGCACATTGTTGGCAAACAATGAGGTTTGATGCTGCTTGAACTGGTGGATATTATTGAGGATTTGGTGGAACTTTGGCGCATTGGCGTGAGAATTGGTATAATCCTGGCCAGGAGCATCCCAGTCAGCGTCCGGGGAAGGAACTGGTAGGTAGTTGGGTATCCGGTCGGTCGAAAAGACTGCGTGGTTGCTAAAGATTGATGAGAGCTTGTTTACCACGATAAATACCATGAAGTAAGTGCGGATAATAGCCTCGTTTTGCAGCCAGTGAGCCTGGGTATGTTCGTTTTGGGCGTATTCCTCCTCAAGAAGCTGCTGGGCATGGTGGACGAGAGATGGACAGTCTGCGGCGCCAATTTCGTTCATGGACCATGCGACAAACACCAGCTGGAGCGTCATGGTCTGAACGACCTCAAGCGCCGAGCAGTCCTTCATAACCAGGCGCGAGTTTGTATGCATTTGGGCGCCGACCTCTTGCTCATTGCAGATGAGAGCGCCAATGGCGCAGATGGTGAAGAGAAGACAGGGGGCGATATTTACCAGGTCAAGCGATTGCTTAGGCAAAAAGGGTAGCACCTCGTGGTAGAACAAAAAGTAGCCAGCTAAATACTTGTTCACCTGAGCCAGAGTGAGCGTTTTGAGGTGCATGCCGGCCGAGAGGGAGTCTGGCTGGGCCTTGAACTTGGCCTGGAGATGGGCTGCCGACTGGAACTGCGGAATGGGCGGGCGGCGCTGGTTCCCCAGCTGCTTTTCCCGTTGCAGCTGGGTCATGAGAAGGGCGTTTTCGAGGTCTGCGCCGGAGTCTGATGAGGCTGCGTGGGCGAGGGCCGAAAGGGACTGGACGCCGCCGGACATTTGATTGTAGGCCGGTTTCAGCGAGTCTATCGTTTCCGGGGCACCGAAGTAGGTTCCAGGCGGGCCTGCGGGGTTCTGGATGGGCGGCAAAGTTATCTGGTTAGGCCCCTGGCCGGAGACCGAGGGCATGTGGATGGTGGAGGTTGCCAGGGCCACGGCCGACTGCTGGGGCCGGCCGATCTGGGCCTGCTGCGAGGTCTGCGCATTCTGCTGTTGCTGCGGGTTCTCCTGCCCCTGTAGCGGCTTGCCATCGATGCGCTCGATATGCTGCACACTGGGCATGTTTTCGTACTCGTCCTTGCCGTTTTGCATCATGTAAACAGACCGATTTGACTTGTACATGTGGCCGTTCGAGGGCATTTTTTTCGCATACTCCGAGGCCGGGACGCCACGGGCCAGGCCGTGCAGAATTTCCAGTGTATCGCTGGGGCCGCTGTCCTGCGGGAACTTGTTTGCGTGGACGGTGCGGTCATGGCGCAGCAGCAGATCTCGGCGGACAAAAGTGGAGGGGCACTTTTGGCAGTGGTAAGGCCGCTCTTTTGTGTGCGAGCGCTCGTGGCGCGTGCGGTGCTCTGAGCGCGAGAAGCCTCTGTCGCAGTAGGAGCACTTGTATTTTTTGACAGGCTTTGATGAGGGCGTGGTGGGGGCGGGGTCGGCAACTCGTGCCGAGACGGTCGACATGGGAAGGTTTAAGAGGGGGGAAAGGAGGGGGTGGGGAAGAGGGGGGTAGTTAGAGGCCGGGGGTGAAGCGTGGACAGCTGCTCCAGTGACTGAGGCCAGGAATGGAGCCTGGACTGGAGCCTGAAGATAACTCAGAGACGGGGATGGAGGCTACTTACGCCTGACAAGGCGGGCGGGCAACTGGAGGTCAAAAACACCAAAGGCTGAAAGGTGCTTCGCAGTCAAAAAATGGCGAGATTCAAATAGGGGGGGAGTATCTCGTCTCAAAGCAGGACAGGCCGGGCTAAGTCACTAATATTCACTGAAAACTTGCTGCTGCCAAAATCAGCCTGTGAGGCAGGAGTGAAAAGTCTCGCGAGTGGTGGGGGTGGGGCACTCTGCTGGGAGGCAGTGGGGTGTGGAGCCGGGGGTGGAGCTGGCGGGATGCTGGCGGGGTGCAGGCAGGGAGCTCTGGGCGGGGCCTGGGATCAGCTGGTAACGTTGACAGCAGGAGGGTGGAGGGCCTGAACTGCTGGAAACAAGGAAATGATGGAAGTGGAACGATAGAACCACCCGAGTGCAGTCAAAACAAGCAAGGGGACTTGACTCCAGGTTCGAGGCACGGCGCAGCAACACGAAAAGAGAGGGGCAAGAAACGGGGCAGACAGGGCAGACGGGGCAGAAACGCACAGCTGCGGAGCTACAAAGCCAATAAAACGCGATTTCCCGCAAAATTGAAAAAAGCGCGCCTGTTGGCCAAGTGCGCTTTCTTATATGTCGCTGCTGCCCCCCAAATATCTTCCCCTCCTTGGCCAGGAGGGGGAGGGGGCTCGATGGGCGCCTGGCACAATGCGGGGTAATGTTTGGTGCTGTGTGTCCCCACTCTGGGGCGGCCTGCATGTGGGGTAGGGGCGTGTGGATTGGTGGGGGAGAAGGGATGAGGTTTGCTTGGACTGTGGGCCGGCAGACGGGATATCAGAGCCATATCTGCCGCGACAACATCACTGCCGGAAAACGTCCACTTCTCTCCCCTCATTCCTGTTTTACGGAGCAGCAGCTTCCTCTGCATCTCTTCTCTTCGCTGCCCCCCTTCCCCGCCACCACCCGTGCCGCTTCCCTTTTGGGCGAATCGCACGGTTCCCGGCTGACTTTTTTGCAGCGCAGCCCAACCAATCAAACGACAACAGCCAGACCAAGCAGCCAGCTTGCGGCTGCTGTGTTCCAGCAGCGTCAATTTCCGGAGCTGTGCAAACCCCGTGGATGTCATACCTCGCGCCACACACCGTCCCAGCCAGCAGCACCCGTCGGTGGCGCCACACGCAGTGAGTGGTGGCCGCCTCACGCCCCACAGGCCACACGAAAAAGTCAACTATTGGCTAGCGGGCGGATTCTCCGGAGTATTGGGGCAATGCCCCAGGTCAATCTCTCAGAGAGTCACTGAGAGAGTCTCTCCACATATCTCCTCCTAATTTCTGCAGCCTCTAGAAGATCCAGTGTCCTGCTAACTCTTGTCCCGCCAAGACCCCGCCAGCTACCCCGCTCTGCCCCACTAAGGCAAACAAGCATTCGCACACTGCCTCTTACTTAGAGAACGCTGTCAGTCTGTTGCCTCAGCGATATCTTTCTTTTACGGCTACCGCTGTGCTGTCCTTCTTCCTCACCCGCCTCCAATTGCGCCCGATTTGCCACTTCTTCAAACTATTGGTGGGGCAGATGTCGTGCCCCACTATGCCCGATGATTGCTTCAGACCATCACGCGGAATGGGTAGAAAGGGGGCCGACTTCGCATGCTTGGTTGGCTAGGAAACGCTCAGAACAGGCTGAGGCTGAGGCTCAGGCATTTTGCCAGCCCTCACGCTTTGTCACATTGACCCTCCATTTTGAAGTGGGGCACAGCCCCACGTTCGAGATCGCATCGATAGCGGTAGCGCAATGACACCATGGCCAAGCACAGCTCGACGAACCAAAGAGTACATCCCCCCGATTTCAATCTTATATTGGCCTCTAAGGTCATCGCCTACCTCCAGGCTTCGCTCTCAGGGCCCTCTGGGTCCCGAACCTCTGTAACCGCGCGGCTGAAACCGGGGCACTGCCCCACATTGGCGCCTCCCAACGCTCCAGCCGTACCAGACAGCGACTCTCCATCCTGCCATCGCTTGCACATCCGCCAGCTGCCGAACAACCCGTGAGCCACGCTCCACAGCTCGTGACTGTCTGTTGAGCGGATTCAACTACGCTTTGCCGCTCATACAAAAACACACATTGCTTTTCGCCAGCTAATCTGGTGCTAACTCCCCCAATTTGTCGATACCCTGGTGGCCGACAATTTGCCTACTTGCCGCCCTGCCTGCAGGCCTGCTCAATTAAACCGCCCATCTATTGGCTATTAAACACCCCAGCTAGCTGAGAGGCGTTTTCTGCTGCTGCCCACCCATTGCAACTGCGTCCAGAGCGCCGCCCGCCCGTCAGCACTCTCTGACTCGCAGCACGTGACTTGCCATTTCATTGTATCCTTGGCCAGACATGTTCAAGAACCTAAAAGCCAAGCTTGGTATCCAAGACTCTGCTCCGCGACTGTCCCAAGACGAATTGTTCCGCCGCCAGTTCAAGCTCCCCGCGTCTGAATCTCTGCAGGATGTTACGTCAGCTTCCTGTTGCGTTGGTAGCGCCAGTGCGCTGATGCACGCAGGTCAGCTCTTTCTATCAGAATCCTTCTTCATTTTTGCCTCAGACCAGTTTCGAATCTGCGACTTTGTCATTCCTGTCACCACCATTCGCAAGGTGGAACGTTTGCCGTCCAATGGCCCGTCCGTCGTGCTCTCTGTTCGACTTCGGCACGGCCTTGTGCTCGTACTCGACTTGTTCGGCCCCCGACACCGTGCTGAGCAGTTCTGCTCCACCTTCTCTGCCAATCTCAAATCTAACATGCACTTAATACGTGACTCGGGCGTCCTCTTCAACTCGTTCTACTCGGAGTATCTCATTTCTCAGTATGTCGAGCAGAAAGAAGGTAAGCTGGAGGTGCCTCCTGGTGGCCTTGGTCAGATCTTTCGTTATCCTGGTGACGCCAAAAAGCTTCGTGATAAAGCCAAGATGCGTCTCTGGCTCGAGTATTTCCGGGAACATGGCCAAAACCTTTCCACCGTTCGCCAACCAGGTTTCTACAAGCTTATCCGTGTTGGTCTCCCCAATCGCCTCCGCGGCGAAATCTGGGAACACAGCTCGGGCTCCGTCTACTATAGAATGCAGAACCCAAAGCTCTATGAAACTTTGCTTGAAGAGTACGAAGGAAGATCGTCTGTGGCCATTGACGAAATTGAAAAAGACCTTAACAGATCCCTTCCAGAATATCCGGCGTATCAGACTGAAGATGGAATCTCCCGGCTTCGCCGCGTACTCACCGTTTACTCCTGGAAAAATCCTGAAGTGGGCTACTGCCAGGCTATGAACATCGTCGTTGCGGCCCTTTTAATCTACATGTCGGAGGTACAAGCCTTTTGGTGTCTGGGCACTATCTGTGACACCCTGCTCCCTGGTTACTATTCCAAGACCATGTACGGCACACTCATTGATCAGCGCGTCCTAGAAGCTCTGGTAGAAAAGACCATGCCCATTTTGTGGGAGCATCTTGTTAGAAACGACGTCCAGCTCTCGGTTGTATCTCTTCCTTGGTTCCTGTCTATATTCATTTCTTCCATGCCCCTAATCTTTGCCTTCAGAATTGTAGACATCTTTATGCTTGAGGGATCTAAAGTATTGTTCCAAGTCGCCCTTGCCATTCTCCGTATCAATGGTGAAGAGCTTTTAGATGCGGAGGATGACGGCTCTGTTATCCAAATTCTCAAGAACTATTTTCTGACGCTCAATGATCCCTACAATCCCAACGCCAAGTCCGAGAAGGCTCGCCAAATTACAAAATTTCAGCAATTGTTGGTTGTGGCTTTCAAAGAGTTTTCCGGTATTACCGACGACATGATTGACGGCTACAGAAGTAAGTTCAAGGGTCAGGTTCTTGGTGACATTGAGCTCTTTGCCAAGAGAACCCAGTTGAGAAATCTTCCAAAAACTAAAAATTTGTCCAAGAATCAGCTGGGTGCCATATACGACCGCTTTTACATGACTCTGCAAGCTAAGGCAGGTATGGGCGCCACTGCATCAGAACTCAATTATGATCAGTTTAGGAGCTTCTTGTCTGGTGTTGTGTCCTGGATGAATAGAAAGTACGATGTTAGAGATCATGATTTTGTTCGCAGACTTTTCACCAGATGGGACACGGAATTCACTGGTTCCCTTAGTCTTGGAGGCATTGCCACTGGCCTTGACCGTCTCATTGAGCCTGATCTTATGATGGCAATGGAATACTTTTTTGAGCTTTACGATGAAGCTGGCGAAAATCAAATTGACAAGGATGGCATAATCAAAATGTCCGAAGGCCTTTTGCTCTTGACTAGACCGCTGATGGAGATCGATGGGCCAGAGGACTCTGATGAGGCCATTCAACAGTCCAGTAAATACCTGTCGGCTGTCTCGTCTTTCATTCAACGCGCCATTGAATACTCGGCCTCTGAGGGCCACTCAGACGACGAAGGCGTGAAGATGAACCTGGCAACCTTCCGCATGGTTATACTTGCGGACGAAAATCTTGAGCTACTCTTTTCCCGTGACCTAGCACGGTCTGTCAACCTCAGCGATGTTGTCCTCGAGCCTAACCAGAAGATCTCTCTCAGAAATGTGTTTGATGGACTGGTTGCGGATGGCATGCGTGTGGCTACCGAGGTCCGCAAGCGGATTGATGAGCTTGATCAGTCGCTCAAGGACGACGATAATGATGACGAGGATGTTTCTTCAGTGAGAAAGGCAGATAGAGACCTACTAGACGACCATTAACTTTCGACTATGACTAGCCATATTTATTTGCACAAAT
The DNA here is from genome assembly GCA_030561725.1 of Grinbergsozyma bentonensis. Lineage (NCBI taxonomy): Eukaryota > Fungi > Ascomycota > Dipodascomycetes > Dipodascales > Trichomonascaceae > Grinbergsozyma > Grinbergsozyma bentonensis. The sequence continues at coordinate 129,348 of JAKTYB010000016.1, read as the reverse complement.
ATACAGTAAAACTATCCAGCTCGTCAAGCTTTCTTTTTGTCCAAACCAAATAGCTTTCTCATTCCCCCAAACTTCTTCTTCTTCGGCGACTTTTCGTCTCTGATTTCTTGTACGGCAGGTGGCGCAATATCCGCAGCATGAGGGTAGTCGTCCTTGCTGCGCTTGATTAAATACTTTGTTTCTCGCGACGGGTTGAAAATACTCTTTTTCTTGTCCTTCTTCTTGTCCACGATCGGTTGTTTTTTGGCAGTAGGAGCAAGACTAGGTACTGGGACACCCGTGACAATATCATCCTCTTCAGAAGAATCTGCAAAGCGGCTGCGGAAATTACTAGAGGACGTTTTTTGCTTAGGAGCCTTCTGCACAGGCTGGGCTTGTTCACGGAACGACATAACAGTGAATCCGTCCGTATTTCTACCAGAGCGCTTAAAGGATGAGTTTGAGCCCGTGCGCTCAAGAGCGCTGCCTTGATATGTATCAAGAGTGTTCACTGAGTCCGACCTTGAAGTGCGGCGATTGTGGCCCGGAGATCTGAGTGTTGATTGAAACTGTCTGTTTGATTCACGCTGAGCCCTACGACGACGGTCCCAGTCAGAGTCATCGCTTGAGGCATCATCAATGATTTCCTCCGTGAATTCTTCTTCAATGACGTGCGACTCGGGAGCAGTAGAATCGTAGGCAAGCTCGCGGTAATGGTGTGTGAGGGCTGCACCTGCGCCAGCCGAAGAGAGACGCTTTTGCTCTTTCTTCTCCTGTTCAAGCTTGGCTTGAGCTTGCACCATGGCAGTACCAGCCTTCTGCGCCGCAGCGCGCGAGGACAGCGGCTGCTGCTTAGGCTGGTGATGTTGCTGCTGGTATTGCGATACCGGACGGGCAGGACCCGACCTGAGTGATGCGCCACCGCGTGCCGACTGGCTACGCGACAACGGTTGATTGGTGCGTGGCAGTGTCTGTGATTGAGAGCGAACAACTGGACGCTTTTGCTGTTGCTGCTGTTGTTGCTCAAATTCCTGAGCCTTGAGAGGATCATCAAAAGCATCGGAGTAGACGGAGTTACCGCTGTCTGAGTCGGGCTCCGCCGATTTGAAAGCGGCAAGGGCAGCTGCAGATACGGGGGTCGAAAGGTGCTTGGTACGGTTCGAAACTGTTTTGGCTGCCGCTGCTGGAGGGCGGCGACTCGATGGGGCATAGCGAGGAGAGGAGTCATCCTCTGAAATTCCTCCTGTAAACGAGACGCGGTTAGACTTGGGAGTGCGCACAGATGCCGGCGAGCTGTCGGATCGGAGTGATGACTTCATAGGAGAAATAGGTCTGGGAGGCTCCAGATCAGTTGCAAGGTAGTCTTCAGAAATAGATGCCGGTGGCGCTGCTGCTGCGGCAGCCAAGACAGGCTCTGGACGAGCTGGCTCAGGAGCGACCATGGTAGGGAGTTGCTCAGGGCGGTCAGTGGCCTGTGAAGACGAAATAGAGGAACCCAAAGCCGAGTCGTGCTGCTCTGCGCCATTCTGTTTGGGCTGGGCTTGCTGGCGGTAGTAGTATTCCTCGTCTTTTTCTTCAATGAGAGGCTCGATTCTCTCATTGATGGAGGAGACCGAGGTTGGGGATCGCAAAACTGGCTGTTGCTGAGGCTGAGAAGTCACAAGACGACGAGCATTAGCAGCAGCCTGTTGGTCGCGCAATTGCACTCCTCTTTGAGCCGAACCATCCATCTCTTCAAACACCACGTCCAAGTCGGACTCGTACGACATGATGGAAGAGGCATACGCTTTGCGGGGTCTGCGCGGCTGCTTGCGCTCTGGAGGAGCCGAGAGCTTTGTGGTCTTGGTGGAGACAAGTTCGAACGAGCCCAGCTTCTTTATCGTCGTGGTCGTCAGCGACTGGGTGCGGTCGGCATTGACGGTTCGGGTCGTCTTTGTGGTGATGGAATTGCGACGCTGGGTGGATCCGTTGGAGGAGACGGATGTCATGGAGTTGCGGCGCTGGAGACGCTCAGCGTCCGCGTAAGACGCCGAATTCAGAGAGTGTCTGCGAATGGCGGTCGCCGCGGCAGCCGACGACAGGTTTTGAGACGAAGAGCGGGTCATTCCGGCTAGAGACGCAGCAGCCACGGCAGCTGCGTTGGGGGCTGCGCGGTTCGGCGGAGCCGCCTGCACTCCAGTGTAGGAGGTGAGCGAGTAGGTCCTGCGCTGAGAGCTTTTGCGAGAAAACATGGCGGGGGGACTTCAGTCAGTCAGCGGGAAATACTGGTCCACAGCAGACTCGAAAGCCGGCACAAGTCGACTCAAGTAAGCTGGCGTGTATTCGGGCCGGCAGGCTCGAGATTAATCAAAAGGGCTCGACCCAAGAACGCCAAAAGCTTGGCAAAATGGGGCTGTTTGGTGCTTTTGATTGGTCGGTGCGAGCGACACAATTGAAGTGCTAGATTGGCTGCAAGCAAGGCACACTGAGACAGGCAAATTGGGGACGAAAGCTGGTGGGGAGTTGTTGCTGTATTGGCGGTCTCAGCAGACAAACAAGGCTTCGCAAAACAAGCTTGGGGAAACGAGCCAGAGTGGGCCTGGTGAGAGTCCTAAACGGGCCAGGAACGAGTGTATCAACAAGCAGGACAGTTTTCTGCAAGAAAGTCCTGAAACAGTCCTCAACAAGTGGCGCACAAAATGGTCAAACGGCCCCCTGAATGTTTGCTGGTGGGATGTCAGAAGCGATGGGATGGCGGCTAAGACTTGGGACGAGCGCCGTGCCAGACTGGGATATTTCCCAGGTGGGAAATTGTGATGCACAGCCCCGCGCCCCGAGACTCGGGGCGAGCAAAGGAGGCCCTGGTTGGCGTCTGGCCGGTGGCGTGAGAAGGCATGTGGCGGGGGCGCGGGTATGGTACCGGGAACAGAGGTTGGTGAGCTCTATGGCTGGCTGGATTAGCAGGTCGCTAGCGCTCCAGTCGCCCGACCAGGAGGTGCCAGACCTCCGCCGCCCAAAACATGCCAGTGCTGCACCAGCAACCCATCGTGGAGCTGGGGCGCCGCCCCATCCCTGTCTGGCAGCTGCGTGGCCGATTCGTGATCGTATCCGGCAGGTGAGAGAGTGCAGCGCTGGGGCTCTGCTTTCACAGGTCGAGCATGGGGCATTGCCCCACAGGCGGCCGTCATCTCTGTCCCAGGTGGACAGAAAGCCCAATTCCACAAGCCAGGCTCTGGCGTGGGTGAGCTGGGGGGGTCCTCTGCAACGTCTCGGCCTCGGGTCCAGTTTCCACCCCACTCCCTTCGTAGAGGCCTTCTGGGTCCTTCTGGCTCGGAACTTTACAAATTCCCCATCCGTAGACTGCTCTTGAGGCTGCCAATTAATATCTTTTTTAATATATGTCCCTACCGCCTAATATATGTCCCTACCGCCTGTGTCAAACCCCGATCTCCGCCTCAGCGCATGCCCTCCGCCTCATCACGGTCGAATATTTGAGATCGCGCTAGCGCGGTCCCGGCCGGGCGGTGAACGGGCGGAAAGCTTATGTTGGGGTGCTGAATCTGGGCATACCTCCGGCGGCCAGGGCTCCGCCCTCTGGGTAGCGTAGTTCTCGCTGCGCCCGCTGCCCGGCGCTGATCGCGGGGCATCGCCCCACGATTACTATTCAAGGGGGTGCGAGAGCGGTGCGTGAGCACTGAGGAGTCTAGGAGCAGCGCCCGCTGCCCCACCCCTGGTCGCGCCAATTGCCGTGGCTAGACGCAGCTGAACCGCTGGGGCATGCTTTTAGCGGTCTGCTGCCCCCGCGCTATTGGTAGCTAAGCGCTCGCAGCTCCCGCCGCCAGAGACTGTCGTGGGGCAATGCCCCACAACCTACGCTATACGGGGCCGGACGCAGAGACGTATAGAACGGCACGTGACATGCGCCTCCGTCTCGGAGGTTGCGCCCTGCGTCTCGGAGATGAATGACTCTGGGTCGCTTGCCAGTGCTCGCAGCGGCGCGTAAACGGGCACAGAGCAGGCAGAGCAGTGGATACGCTAGCTGTTTACGCTTTGGCGCAGTTTTCGGGCAATTTTCGCTGTGGTCGGGCCGTCGAGCATAATTCCGCGCTTCTCGGGGATCAAATGAACGCCTGTCAGGCGTTTGCCGGCCAAGGCGCCCAAAATAGCTAGAACGATGGGATCCCCGAACCACAAGAGCAGAGCGCTTGGGCTGGTGGCGGAACCCTGAAGCCTGTCAAAGGCAAAACGTCGGCTCATTTTCCGCTGATAGGCCGCATGTTTCAGTGTGGGCAGCGGCCGAAGGCTCAAAGGGCCTAGAAGCAGTCTCCGCGCTGGTAGCCGGCGCAGCTGGCTGCGTTTCCGACAGGCTTCCGTGCTGCAGGGCGGCAGGCCGCATCTCCGAGGGGTGTAGGCACCCCCTTCCCTACCCCCGCCCCCCTACACATGGTGTGCACCGGTGGGTGGGCGAGTGTGCACCCTGTTCGTGTGTGTGGCACGCAATCAGTGTCGTTATGGCAGGTCATTTTAACCTTTTATTTCATTTATTTGCGCGGCCCGTGGAGCAGGACGCTGTGCGCCAGCGTAGCCGTGCCCTCAAGCACCTCCCTGCATGGAAGCCCCCGCAGTGGGATACTCCACCAACAACACCCACTGGCTGTAGCCGGCCATGGCAACACTGTGGCAGAGTGTGCACCGTGTGGACATGCACTTTGGAGGTGGCACTTGTGAGAGCGTGCCGGAGCTCGCCGGTGGTGGGAAACGCCGAGGGCAGGGGCGGCGGAGGACGGGAGGGGTCGGGCCGAAGTGGGATTTGTAGGGACGCCAGCAGCAGGACTGCCAGAGCTGGACAGGGGTCCTGCCAAGCTGGAGACTGGTAGCCCGGTACTCAAAGGGCGATGACCAGCTCCATCAAACCTGCCCGGTGTATGCCCAGCGTACACACACATGTGCACCTGTGTCCGTGGGGCTTTTCTCGCGTGCACACTGTCTTGTCCATGCGGCGCCTTGTGGCTTGTCCGTCGCCTCAAGGCGGAGCTGCAGGGCGGGCACATGCAAAACTCAATTTTTCAGGGAAGGAGACCAGTTTCTCAGCCTCAAAACAGCCAGCCATCTCCGACAACTATTCCAAACTCCTTTCTCGTTTTTTTCCGTCAACAATCGGCCTCCTTCTTGCTCTTGTTGCTCTTCTCCATCCAAGACATGCTGTGCAGGCGCGCCCCCAGCCGGACGCACTCTTCCAAAATAGACCCTGCAGCCCCACCCCCTTCCATGCAGCTTGGCTCGCCTGCTCAGCCTGGGAACCTGCGCTCAGGGTCCACTGGGTTGCTGCCCCAGAGGACCCGTGTGCGCAGCGGGAGCCTGCTTTTGCGGCGGATGCGCCTTACCAGACGCCACAAAACATCCCTACCAAGCGCCAGATCCACGTGGAGTATGTCTGGCGGTAGCGCATCATGCAGTCTCCCGTCGGCAGGCAGGCAGGCAGGAGATGTAGCCAGGGCTCTCAGGGCCCTGGCTAACGGCCTGGCTAATATCCGGATTGCCAGTAGTGTCCTGTTCCTAGCACCCTTCTGATCCCAATATTCTTCTGATTTCAAATCCCCGATCACCCTCCCTCAGTTTATACTGTTTTACCCAGCAGTTTCCCCAAAACACCCGGCCATATCCGCCCGCTGCACGCCCCGAGCAGCGGAATGCTGACCCGCTTCAGCCGGAAGTGCTAGTGCGAAATGCAAGGGATCCGGACGAGCTTCACAAGATCAAAGGCGGGAAATAAGACACAATCTGGCACTAGAGAACCCCTTTGATCGGACATGACGAGCACAGAAAAGCTGTAGTGCTAAAGCTGGTATCAACAATAGTGATGGATTGGCACCTTAGCTTTCCGCTTCCCACTTCACCTGTTTCTCTGCGGCACTGAAAAGCATTTGGAAGAGCTTAGGCTTTTGGAACTTGGAACCCCCAACAGCGTCATCCGAAGCACAAACTGCCAGTGCTTCCTGGCCTGCTTTCCCGGCAGCAGCCAAAATACCATGCAACATCTCGCCAGGAGTTGCATCTCCGGAACCAAGATACGATGACACCTTGGGTATCCTCGCTTCCTTTGCTCTTAACCCTTGCATAATCCTCCAGAACTCATCCCAGCACCTCTGAACCCAGCCTAGCGTCGCCAGTCATCTCTTCCTCATATGCTGGCTAGTTGCTGGCCTACTCTTCAATCTTGTCTCGCTCCTCCTCTGCCATTCCTCTTCTCACTCCAGTGTGTGGAATGTCTCAAACTTGCAGTCCTGTCAAACTTGCAGCCCTCCGCCCTTCACATGTCAAGCTCGTACGCTTCAGCAACTTTTCTTAATGAAGCAGGTTAGACTGTCGCGTGCAGTCGTGCCGTGCAATTTGAGCCCCTTCTGCAGCTCTTAGCTCTCAAGTTACCAAAAATCACTTCGCCCTTTCCAGCGCCAAACGCCTGACCAAGTCTGCATCCCACTAATATAGATCAGCGAAGGTCTCTAGAAACGCAGAAAAAATCACTCTGCAAAGTATGGAAGGTAACAAGAACCCCCCCCCCCCTCTATCCCCTATCATGACTAGTGCCGTTATCAGAAATGATAATCAGTGATCTTGGCACGCCTTCTTGGTTTGGCCGACCACAGGATATTATGGCACCGGTTCTGAGAGGATACATCTCGCTCCTGCATGCGTTACACAGATGTGTCTGCAATCTCCTGCCTATACGGAATCCTCAGGCGGAGCTGCCTCATTCATCATGTGAACGGTAGCCTAGGATGGACATGCGCATCGATGTCTGGGATCGGGAAACATGCAGTTGTGCTTGGGACCCGTTTAAGAAAAATAGGTGGGTCTTGGAAGGAAAAAGCTGTCTTTTTCTTCGAGCTTAGCTCACGCCCGTGATAAACAGACTTCTACACCGCCAGCAAATACACACACACGTTCAGGGCGCCCGCAATCTTCACACCAGCCTAACGCCTGGAGCAATGCTACCAACTTGATCATTCAAACTCCGCTGTAGCTTTATTATGACACTGGTTTGCAGCTGGTTTGCAATTAGCTGCACGATAGAGCCACTAGATGGCGCCAAACCCGGTCTGTCCCGAATATTCTTCCCGAGGTTCCATCTAAGATGAATTATCGTGGAAACGAGCCACAGAATCCTAAGCTCTAGACGGCTCCGGAATTCTTACCGAGCCGTTCGTACGCCACTCAAGCGCACAAGCGAGGCGCCGAATGGAATTCTTTTGCAGGCGTCGACGCCTTCTACTGCATCCGAATTCGGAAGGAGCCTCAAAGCTACAGAAGAGCTGGCCAGTTGAGCATTGCCACCGAGAGACAAAGACAAGTCAGGCTAAAACAGCCGTCTTTGGGTGCTCCTCTGCCTTCAAATTTCCTTGAACCGCCGTCTTCATTCTAAAATGCCCCGACACGGCGAAGATCGCCAGGCGGTGTCATCACCATAAATGCAACATCAGCCCATATTCACGTCATCCATTTTGAGACATAGTCTCCGCAAAGCTTGCTCGTGGGCGGCCATGGCACATCCAGTTTTATGTGCAGCTTGCCCCGTCGAGTGTGATCAGTCTTGCAATGTCTTGGAACGCCTGAGTTGGTGCGGGAGGACTGCACGATAGGGGAGTTCTATGCAACTTCGCCCTGCGTACCACCATAAGCCCTGCATATAGAAGCATTTAGGAGCACCGATGTAGGCTTGACAGTAGCCACAGGCGGATCCACCAGCTGCTCCCTGCTGCTGGTGCAGAAGAAGTGGACTTCGGGTGGAGACGCAAGTGCAGTAGTGACCCATATTACTGCAGTTCGTCATTTTTCCAAACTAAACAGCCTGTCCTTCCTTATTTTGAGCCAGCTATGCCGCCTTGAGATGCTCAGGCGGCAATGTCTCTAAACGTGATGGCCAGAGACGCAGCTGCCAATGAGCATGTGTAGGTCGTCCAGGCAGCGACATATGGTGGCAAAACAGAACTTGACGGGGTCTAGGCGCAGTTCAGCCGCCACATGCGTCACCGGCAAGCTGGTGCGTTTTCGGCTATCTGCCAACCTACCGAGTCCATCGCCAAGCTTTGCAGTCATCAAGTCAGTCCCTGGGTGTGAGCACTTTGGCGCGCATGCAACGCCTTCCTGATTGCACACACACCCTGGCACAGTTCCACCCATGTTTGACCTGTCAGGGGCCAATAACTTTAAAAACTTTGGCTCTTTCGCCATGACCTCTCGGTTAAAAGGTGTTCTATCTTAGCCAACTGAGGCTGAATTGATTTCCACCCTGTTATTTGGCTCCATATCATCAGCGACGACGCACTTGCCTTAGCCTCGAGCAAGGCTAAAGCGAGCGAGTGGCTCCAGTGACGAATTTGCTAAATCTTTTCTTTTCTCGTGCCGCAGCGGCTGTCACTCGAATTACTAAGGAAGGGAACAAGTCATAGCCGCCTGTGGGAGTGTGACGAAAGTGTTTCTGAGACATTGGCAGCTGTTGAGTAGCATGTTGTCCAGCCTTTTCCGAAATTGCTGCATCATGCAAATGGCCAAGCCCGCACTCGACCAGCAATACAAGTGTTAAGAAACTGCTCGCAGAGGAATGAGCAGTGATCCAGCTGGCTGTTGTGGGCTGATATTATGACCAACTATCTGCTATTATCCTTTCGAAACTGTTCAACGCAGAGCTGTGGGGTTGTCTGAGACACGACTCAAAAAATCCAGCTTAGCGGAGGCAGGCTAGTGAGAGATGCAGCGGATTATTTAGGCAGAGTGAGCCCGACGGGTTGGAAACGCTTCCACGGGCCCCAACACTGTTGCCATTTGTGCCACCAACGGCTAAATGACCCACCTCGACTTCTAGCCTTGCTTCACATGTCCACATGGTGAGAAAGTCATGGTTGCTGGGGGAAAACTTGATTCCACTGAGAAATGTTGGGTTTTGCAAGCTGATTAGGCGGCAACTAGTAATCAACCGAGGCGTTAATAGTGCTCAAAAGTTGTTGCCAAGCAGACCTCACTGGCAGGGGGTCCTCGAAACGCCTGTTGCAAATTCTGCAGGGATATGGTCCAGGATGCTGGACTGGGGGTAGAACGCGTGGCCAACGTCGGTAGGACAGAGGCTGACTGAAAGCAAAACACGGTATGCGTTTGGGAATGGAAATGGCTCTGTATATGTCGCCATCAACTCTACTAGCAGTAAGCTAAGTCTTCCAATAGATATTTTGAGGACTGTGAGCCTGAGGGCATTTATAGCTCAACTTTAGCCGGGCGCATAGCCGGAGCAACCAGGGTTGTTTTGATGATCGGCACTAAAGGGAAGGCCACAATCTAGAGATTCGAATAGAATAAACTATCGAGAACAGGACCTCGAGGATATTAGTGAAGTATCTTATTAAGTCATGATTCATTAAGAAAGCCTGCTTTCTACTTTCCAAGTACATAACAGTCAGCGGTAACCCCGTGACTGATCCCGGCCGAACGCGCCAGCGGGCTCGGCCCTGGTCAGATTAGTGCGGACCATCAAGGGGCGGGGTTATTGGCACGTAGCTAGCCATGTGGTCGACTGAGTAGCCCTGGGGCTCTGGGACATGGCCCATCATGCTAGGCGCCATCAGCTTGAGAGGCGCCATGCCAGGGACTGTCTGGTAGGAGGATGCGCGGGCAGCGGCATCCTTGGCTGCGGCCTCCTGCTGCTGCTTCTTGGAAAGGCGCTTGACGCGGCGCGAGCGGTAGGTCGGGTCGGCATTAGTGTTGCGCCACGAGTCCACCGCACGCTGGATAAGACCGCGCTGGCCCTGAAGAGATGGATTAAGGTAAGCCAGGGCCCAGCCAATGCAGTTGCACTCGGACTCGTATTTTTGACGGTTTCCGGTGTACTCCTCGGGAGGGACGGTAGCGCGAGGGTAGATGCAGTTGGAGGCCTTGAACTTAGGGTCCAACTGCGGGATGGAGACCGACTCAATGTCGCATCTGATGCAGTGCTTGGTTTTAACTCTCTCCTTTGAGTACTGGAAGGCGATCCACTCGACTCCCTGGTCGTCACGCTTGACAAATGTCGGGGTGGAGGCAGGGATGGGTCCAGGGGGAGTGGCCGACGAGGAGGGTCTGCGAATCTTCTTCTTCTTGATGCTGCCTTCGTTGGGCTGCGTAAGCTGTTGGAAGGGGGGCAGCGCAGGGAGCTCTGACGGGGCAGACACGGGCATCATGGCCATGGCAGGCTGGTGGGGAGGGTAGCCAGCGTAGCTCTGGGGGATCCGGGAGGAACCCATGTGCGCCTCGTGAACAGCCATTTGGGTATTGTAGGCTGGGTACTTGGCGTAAGTCTGCTGCAAGTTGGAGTTGCCGTTTTCAGCTTCGGTGGGGGCAGCGCCGTTCTGGGGAGCGAGTGGCGTAGAAGGAGAAGAAAAGTAGGAGGAGCACGACGAAGTGGGAGACAGTACGGTGCCCTGGTGGCCTGCGGCCGGATGGTGCTGGCCTGGCGCACCCGCGGCGACCTGCGGCGGTGGACCTGCGGTGGCGTGATGTGGCGCAGGCACAGCCGCACCAGAGCCAGTACCGGCCGAGTACAAGATGTAGGAGGAGTGGTTGGGCACGGCCATCGACGAGTAGCCGGGCATAGCCGCCGGGGCTGGAGCGCCGGGGTACTGGTAGTAAAAGTCCGATGGCGATGGCAGCGGCGTAGCGAGCTGGCCGGGCTGGCCCGTTGGGCCGCCAGGCTGCTGCTGCTGTTGTTCATGGCCAGGCATCACGTGATAGTAGACCGGCGGCTGCTGCTGCTGCAGCGGCAGAGGACCGGCCTGGTGAGCGTGAGGTTGGGTGGTGAGGAAATCCATAGACGTGGAGACTAAGGGGCTTTCGTGACTGGTCACAAAATATGCTTCTGCCTTGTAGGGAAGCGCTTGCAAGGCTAGCGAGAAATGGTATGAGCGGTAAACGCGGGGGTGGAGCGGTAGTGAGTTGAGGAGGGCCTTTGGGAGGAGGAGAGGGCCAAGTAAAAAGGACGACTACACAGGTCGGCGCGAAATAAGCGGGGAGACTGCCAAGGGCAAAACAAGAGGAGATGGGCTCTTAAGTAGCGATCCGGCTGTCTTTAACACCTAGATGAACAGGAGCTTGCTGGAGTATTATAGCTGCGCAATGGCCAGGCTGGGCAGGGGTGTGCGAGCGACAGGATCGACCAGGTGCAAGATGGCGTTGCTTTTTGATGCATACGCCCTTTTGCTTCTGGCAAAAGCAATGGAGGGAGACAACCATTTGGGCGGGGGTTGGGCCGGCTGCCCACAGCAGGCAGCCTCGAAATCTTGGAAAAAGCAATGCGGCATGCTGAATTGGGTCTGCAACAGCGAGCGCTAGTTGCCTGCCCTTGCCCTCTGTTCCCGCCTCGTAAAATTGCTTTTGGTTGCATCTTTAGGATGCTGCTCTCAAATGTCAAGGATAATTGAGAGCGCAAAAAGCAAGATAAGAATGTGACGGTGGTCTTGCGGCTTGGGGAAAAGCAAAACGTTGCGGGCAGCGTGTGCACTGTTGTGTACATTGCCAGAGCAGGTGCGGGGTAACAGAAAACAAGGCCACGCAGTGCGGAGAGTAGAGTGCGGCTGAAGAGCTAACCAAAACGCGATGCAATTCTGATATTCTAGACGGCCATGACGCGAAGTGCTTGGATGAGCTATGACCCAGACTGGTGGGCTTGAGAGATGAAGGTGATGAGTTTGTGTCTGTGGGTGTGTCTGTGTGTTTGTCTGTGTGTCTGTCTGTGTGTCTGTCTGTGTGTGTGTGTAAGTGTGTGTGTGTGTGCGTGTGTGTGTGTGTGCGCGTGTATGTGTATGTCTGTGTATATGTCTGTGTCCATGTGTCCATGTGTGTGTCCGTGCCCGCGTCCGCGTGTCCCTGTGTGTCCGTGTGCGCTAAAGCCTGTACGCGCATTTGTGCCCCGTGCACGCCGCGAGTGCCACGTGCAAGATTCACCTGGTACATTGTGAGATGCCACATTAGCTGGCTGCTAAACTCGCGAGATACAGAGCTCCGAGAGGCCACTTTGGTGCGAACCTGGCCTGATTTCGCTCTCGTCCGCCGTCGCTGGCTGCGGACCCTCGGGGTTGAATGCGTCCGAGCTCCCGTGCGCCTGTAGCCGCAGGCTCGCACAGCACCGCTTAGTGGCTAGTCAGCTAAGCGGGTGGTTTGCCGGTACCAGGGATGCGGGTTCGGGGCTCCGGATCTCCGGTGAAAAAAAGAAGGAATTCCGGCCACTGTACGGTGGGCGCGGACGTACTGGACTTACTGGACGGCTGGCATCTCCAAGCTGGCAACTCTACAGCAGGGCAACCGTCTGCCAGGTCTGCCCAGCCAGGTTGCCCCGGCCTTGCCAACCACCCCAGCTTGGGCTAGTCACGTGCGGTGACGCGTTGGCATGCAGCCAGCCGTGCCTGCACGGTCTAAGGCCGCCAATAGCAAGCTGCTGGGGGAGCTCAACTGGGGCAGCGACGAGGAACAGAGCAACCTGAAGCGACGTGCCTGAGCAGCAGACTCGGGTCGCCGACGCATAAGCGCTGCCCCGAGCACCTGTGCCGTAGGCCCGCTGCACCCGAAGCCCGTGCCCTCACTGTGATGCGCGCACGCAAGCAAACTCTACTTTCTGGCCTGCCTGGCCATGCGCGGTTTTATCGCTCAATTTTCCGAATACGGCCGATGCCTGGCAAATTCGCGCTCTGTCCATGCCGTATTCATCATGGCCAATTTGACGCACAGTGTCTGACTCCCGCCTTGGAGCGGGGTGCGTCGAGCTGGTTGAGCTGGTGGCAAGATTTTCAGGGCAAGGAGGGCGGGGCCCGCCTCACTGGCCGGCTAGCCTTCCACGGCCACCGAATCTCTACTCGAAAAGACCGTTCAAGTTCTTTTCGAGTCCCAGCCGGTTCGCGCGTACCGCCCCCACGTCTTCCTCCACCCTCTTCATACCCCTCCACCCTTCTCTTGCCCCCTTTTCTAGCTACCCCTCTCCCCACCTGCTAACCCCCACCAAGGACCCTGCAATCGCAAATCGCAACCGCAAGATCCCCCACACTCGTCGTAATGTCTCCAGGTGGTCACGGTAGCCGAGAATGTCTGCAGAGTGCCGCGGAGCTCCAGCCAGCCCATCAACCCGGGTGCCAGGCGTTCGCAGACCAGCAGCGCTCCTTCCCCCCACCGTTTGCTCGCAGCCCCTGAGACACCGTTCCACCGTTTGAACCGCCGCCCCGCATGGCGCAAACCCGACAGCCCCCGCCCAGAGGTACACTGGGAGCCAGCACAGCGACCAAAATCAGGGAGTATAGAGGTACTTGGGCTTGGCCGCTGGCCCAGCTGGGACTTTTCCTCCGACCCTGCAGTACTTACTGTTCACGCTCGCTGACCCAGGTCATCAATAATTGTGGGGCATTGTCCCAGATCTATCTCCAGCCGAGTCCACCCAAAACAGCTCGATTCGGTGTCTACTTACAGGCCCACGCGGGCTCTCGCTCAGTAACTGATCTTCTAGGGGCCTTGCCCCAACGATCCAACGACCAGCAGCGAACGCGGAGCGCGAGCACTTCGGGATCTGGGGCCGAGCCCAGGGCAACAGACTGCAGCGCTGAACCGGCACTGATCCGGGGCAGTGCCCCACGATAACAAGTGGAACGGTATAGCCGGTGTTTGCCGTTGTTTTCTCTCCTGGCATGCACTCTGCACGCGCAGGCTGCTATTGCGGTTTACGGTGAAACGTGCCTTGCGGGAGCTGGGCTGATGGTATCGAGGTGCAGGAGCTGCAGTGTTGCGGCGGAGGCCGTGGGGGGGTGGCGGACGCGGACAGATCGGAGGTCATCGCACGCAGGTGGGGGAGACAGGTGGGGGATGGCGGATGAGCTGTTTGGAACTATATGGCTGGCTGGCGGGCGGGCAATCGTTGCCAAAAGAGATTCGAACATGGCACAGTTCAGCAGCTGCTGTCACCGCCGCTGCCCACTGCCCACCGCCCACCTGTCACCGATCTGAGACCTGAGGCGGTTTCCGCCCGAGATAATCATGGCACGGCACCATCTGGATGTCCTCGTAATCCGCCCAAGGTCTTGCATGCCTGTGCTTTGCTGCATCCCAAATATCCACCCGCCCTTTTGCGCATGTCCCACGCCACCCGGTTGGGCGAGACGCCCTCACCACGCTGCACTCCGTGGCGGCGAATCGCGCATGCCTGCCGTGTTTGTGCAGGACGAATGGCCTGCTTCGGGCAGCTGCTGCTTTCCTTATCTGAGATGTTCCTGGGGCATCGCTATCATGTGGGCCCGCGGCTGGAGTTGCTAGCGGCACCAGCAGCCAGCCATAGGTCGTGAGCGAACGGGCGCTGCCCTGGCTAGCAGGCTGGCCCTGGCTGGCCCCGGTTAGCCGCTACACTCCGCCAAGGCCAAGCCGGCTAATCCCCCGCAAAGGCGTCCCAAAGCGGGCACCATCCACCCTGTCGCAAAGCAACACGCCCCCCGCCCTTCCAAGCCAGATTTTTGCGCAACGGCACACGCCTTCTGGGCCCTGACTCAGCTCCACCCAGTCGGCAGCCTGACCTGCCAACTGGCACGGGCCAGTTGCACGGAGTTCTGCCTGTTTCGAGAAAAAGGCGCGCACCGTACAGCGTGGACAGCACTGAAGACGGACTCCGAAAGGCGCGCCCTAGCCCAGGGCCCGGCCTTCTCCATGGGACCTCGGCATTTGCAGCAGCAGCCTCCTGCTTCTCCGCCCACATGCGCATGCGCTCAGGCGGCGAGCCGCCCTTGCTCGAGTAGTAGGACAGATCGCCAGCCAGTAGCTGCTGGAAGAATACGAGCGGCCTGGCCAAGACTGCCCAACAACAGATAGAAAACGAGAGTGAGCCGAGACCCACCTCGGCTGCCTGAGCCGGAAAAAAAAACGGTCGTAGGATTGCCCAAAGTGGCTTGCCCCGTTGAACCAGCCGGTAGCCCTGGCAGGTCCGCCTCAGCCCAGGCGGCGGTCCACTCGCTGCCGCTGACGTGAGCATAAACGGCTACAGACGAACAGCCTCTTTGGGCAATTACACAGCTGTTAAATCCTGTGGCCATGTTACTGGCAACTCATCGCTGGCGTGCACGCTCCTTTCGTGTACGCCGTGTCCCGGCATGCACTGTATGGATGAACTACCCACCCCTGGGGAGCTCAATTGGCACCCGGGGCATGCTTCCGGAGCCCAACGCTTTGCCTTTTTGGCAGTGTAATGCTCGCTGGCCCCCTGGTCAGTATCGTAGGGCATTGCCTCGCAAATCAGCGCCCGACAGCGAGCGGAGCGTGAGCAGCACGGGGATTGGATTCAAGTCAGAACCCCAGCCGGACCGGCAGTCAGAACCCCAGCCGAGCCGGCAGTCAGGGCCCCGCTTTTTGACAGTGCTCGCAGGCTTGGCTTTTCACTGTATTATACTTGCATAATCTTGCTGCTGTGGCAGCAGCAGAAGCCAGCTGCGGGTGCTTCGTACTTTCTCGTGAGTATATTCGAATACGGCCTCGAGACGTCATGCAGCTCGCGTTGAGGCCTCTGCTCCCGAATAGAGGAGAAACGCACTAGGCAGCGCAGCTGGTGGGTCTGAAGATCGGCAGCTGCTCCAACTAACTTGCCAAGTACGCCAAGAGAGGCTACATCTGCTGAGGTAATCCTGTACCCCCTCACTGCTGTAAACTCCTGTAAATTCAACTGTACCCCTCACCAGAGATCCAGCCACCCGTCAGCTGCAGCTGAGCCACAGTTGCGCAAATCAGCCTATCCACAGCCGAGCCCGGATGTCCACGGAATTTGTTTAATATCAAACTCCGGTTTGGACGCTGGGAGAGCACTCAGTAGCACCTCACTACCCCGGAGAGGGGAGGAATGGTCGCCTGAGGGCCACTGCGACAGACCACCGCCATCGGAGTCCGTCACAGCCTGCCATCTCTATCCAAACCCTGCCATCCTTCGTCTGGCTTCAACAGTCATCCATCAATGCCCCCCCCCCCGCAACTGCACTAGTCTGGCTAACGCTCGTCGAAAACACTCTGGCAAATACCTCACCCCGCCATGTGTGACGCAATTTTGTGGCTCCTCCGCAGCCACCGAGTACCTGGCGTGCACACGTTGCGCACATATCTACCCCATCGTGTCACACTGTACAGCCCAGGTACTCTTCACCGTGGCATGCACACTGCACCGGTCTGTCATGCGGTGACGCAGGCCCAAACGGGCCATTGTATGAGGACCGATTGAGGCGCCTGCGGATACACTGGAAGCATCGCGGGGTAAATTTCGCCCCATATTAGCAAGCTCGAAACTTTGTAGCAAGCCAAATGCGTTTCTTTGGCGGCAGACCGCCAGAGATGTGGCCTCTGGCGGTCAGCGGGCTTCCGGCTGGGCTGAGGCTCTGCTCTAAACCCCGTAGTGCTCACGATCCGCGCCCGCTGGCGAGAGCTGATTAGTGGGGCAATGTCCCACGATACTGACTATACTGACTATGGTGCCAGCGAGCGCATCGGGCATTACACTGGCAAGAAGGCAGGGTCGGGTCGCCAGAGGTATCGCTCAGGCACCCCTCGGCACCCCTCGGCACCCCGGCAGGACATGTTGTGGGGCATTGCCCCGCTACCAGCCTTTATGTGGCGCAGTGCGCCACATTACATTCAAACACCCAATCACAACCTCTCTTATCCTTCTCACCACAACCATTGCAAAAAAATGTCGTCTACTCTGTCCAGAGTGGTCAAGAACTTCCTCAAGATTGGGCCCCGCAACTATCTTAAGCAGATGAACTCGATTGGTGACACCAAGGCCGGTACTCTGGTCGGCACGGATGCCTACGGCAACAAGTTTTACAGAAACGAGGAGGGTGACGAAATTCACATGAGAACCCGCTGGGTCATCTACAAGGACTACTACGGCGATATGTCGCAGGTAGAGCCTGCTTGGCACGGCTGGCTTGGCTATCTCGTCGACACTCCGCCCAACCAGGTCGGTTCCGACGTCAAGGCTGTGCGTGCATACCCGGTGGATCCTTCGTATTGGAACAAGACTGGTACCAATGCGGCCTATGTTCCGTATTCCACGGTGCGCCCCAAGGTTCAGCCGTGGACCCCCAAGGTGGCTGCGAGGGCTTAGGTAGAGAGCCATGAAGCCTGAGCTACCAGAGTTCTGGAACCCTGGTTAAGATTTCGCTCTAGTCACTGTGCATTAATATATTCATTATAGTATTTTAGAAGACTTGGAAAACTCAGCTAACGCTCTAGAAGCGTGCTGGAAGTGTGCAAGATGATCAGGTATGCCCCGATGACGGTGTCGGCTTGCATGCACGCTTCTTGGTGACCAGCTGGCACCTGTCCAGTGCGTACTCGCTCTTGAGCTTGCATCAGTGCACACCCTTTGCGTGTGCACACATGTAGCCCTACGCATCTCCTCAGACTCAGCTAGCGTCCTGCCTCTGTCTCTTTCGTGTGCCCTGTCAGCCTCACAGCGTGCACGTCTCCATATCAAGCATGTGCACCCCGGACCAGCGACCGTAAATCCCTCGCTGGCGGCACCAGTACAAGGGCTTTGCCAGAGACCCCGGCCCTCCTGCCTCTAAAACGGTCTATCGCCATGTAATACTGGCCTATACGGAGCAACATGAAAATAAAGTTTTGAATCACCGTTGCAGGACGTCGAGGGGGAGTATCAAGGATTGCCAGGCTAGCGCAAGGCATCTCGCATATAACAGGTGGCCACCCGATGGCTACCCATACTAGTGCGCACCACGCAGGTTTTGCTAAGCAGGCCTAGCCGACTTTCCAAATCCCGCCTCGGCAGCCTATGCCGCCCCAGCGGAGCACCGCAGGAGGCTGCTCACTGTGATCTCCGCCGCCCTCAAGGCTCAGCCCAAAACCTCCGTTAACGTGGAACGTGTGCCTCCAGACCCCTGCCTTCTGGGCCCGGCGTCCCGATAGCACGGGCTGCGTCCCCCGCGGGCTGTCAGCGTCCCTGCCTGTTTGTCGGCACTCGCCCGCTCTGGGGAGCTTGCCAAAGGCATTCCAGAGCTGTGGGCCCCGCTGATGTGTCCACTTGCCCCTGCCGATGACGTCCTATCACGCACTCGAGTCCGGCGTTCGGGAAGCGGGGGCACCGACCGGCTCTTATTGGCTTCCGTGCACCCCTCGACACGCATGGTGATTCAAAAAGTCATAAAGTAATACAGCACACCTCCTGTAGTTAGTAATCATCCTTCACCAGTATCCGTTTTGAGCCCCTGAAATTTCCCCTGATCACCCCTGAGATGATAACAGAGCCATGTCGGACCTGGCCATCTGCAAGATGAGAGTACAGGGAAACCCCTTTTTCCCGCATACGATGAGTTTCGAGGGGCTCCCTCCGAGACCCATGACTGGCGCAGGCATGGGTCACGCGCGGGTGGCTCAGGGGCTGTCGTGTATTGATACGCATCAAATCGGTGAGTGCCCATTTAGCCTGCAAGGGTTGTGATCGGCGCACTTTCCACTGACGCACCTGTATTTGATTGGAAGACAGCGACTTGCCCGCCCAACATGTGCATACTTTGCTCTTTGTCTTTACGCAGGACGTGCGAAATCGATGTGCATATTCCGGCTGCCTGCCGACGGGATTGCGGATATCACACTGGTGTGCACACCGGGGTTAGCGTGCACTGAGTGCACATGGAAACTCTATAGTGCACATGGTCGTTTTTTAACTTGCACTTGCTTATAGTACTAGTCCCCTGGAGCCAGCCTTTGAATCTGCTGGCATGCCCAAGACAGGGTTGAACGAGCCTGACCGTGGGTGTACAGAGCTCTTGAAGGTGACAGATCCCAGCTGAAATGCGGTAAGGAGATATTCTTTGGGTCAGGGACAACCGGAATACTGCTGAAGCATACTAGTAACCTTTACTTGTTGTAACGTGCTCGATTTTAAACCAGATTTACCTCTCTTGCGCTTTTATATACATTCATAAATAACTAGGTCTGCAAAGCAAAGGATGCAGCGACCAGCAGTGGAAATACAATCGTCGCCTCAGCATAGATCTTGATGGTGCGAGCATCTGCCTTGACCTTGCCCCATGAAACAGCTTCGTCAATTCTGGCACCGGCATCCGAGCCGTCAAACTCCTGGCCGGTGTTGACGAGCACCGCATAGTCAGCACCATTGCGCATCAGGCAGGCATTGTTGATGTGATGCTTCACCACACCGCCTCCCAGAATTATCATGCCAGCGCGCACAGCCGCCATGGCCATGGAGTTGATGCGGCGAATGTCTGCCACAATATCAAGGCGAATCTGGTCCGGGGACGCCTTGAAGGTATGGAAAAAGAGCATATCACCAATCGAGCCATCCGTGAGAGCCGGACAGAAAACAGGAATATCGTTTTTCCACGCCCAGTAGAGCACAGACTCCTCATTGTTGATCTCCTTGCCGAGTCGGGCAATCATGCGCGAGGGAGTCCACCAGGCCGGGGAAGACGAGTCAAAATTGGCAGTATCCTTTTGAGCCTCGTTCTGCTCCTCAAGCATCTTGTCCAGAATTGGCACAATCCATTCTTCAAACGAACAGTAGTTGTCATTAGGCACCAGCAAGTTGCCGATACGATTTAGGCCCTTTTCGCGCAAATCGGCACCCTTGAGAGAGAACTCACCAAGATAGGTCTTCGCCAGGCACTTGATGAGGTCCTCCTCGACACCGCCGGCAGTGGTAACAATGGCGCTGACCTTCTTGTTTTTAACCAGGTACTTGAAAGTGGATCGCAGTCCGGACGAGATGAGGTTCGAGGTGTAGCCAAGGAAAATGGTGGTGCGCTGCTCCTCGCCAGTTTCCTCATTCTTTCCTCTCCAGTTGATCATGTCATTGATAACCTCGGCGCCCTCGCCGACCGACGTTGCCTGAAATCCCATGTACTTCATGGACTGGACGAGCTGGGCAGCAGAGATGCCAGCGTTGCCCTCAAAGTCGATACCACCGACCTCCACGGCATTGGCTGAAATATCCTCGGACTTTTTGAGCACTGCCTCGGCTGCGAGATTTGGTTTACCGGCGCTCATGGCAGTTTCTGTAGAGTCTGAAATTTTTCTGGCTCGCGCGGAATATTGTTCCCGAAATGGAAAGAAAGTCACGTGCAGACCCAAAGGTGCCGGAGAGCAGACAGGGCCCGTCTTTGCGGGCGCAAGGAGATTGAAAATTCGCTTACACGGTTCTCTCTAGAGGCCCCGTGACACTGGCCCTGTATCTGTCCGGTCGGCATCCGGGCATGCGTGACCCCTGCTATTCCGGCGGAATTATCAACAACAAGCCTGCCCCGCGGCATGGCTCTGAGACGCGCCGGGGAATGCTTTGCCGTAGCGGGAAGTGCGGTGTGGCCGCATCTGCGATGCCCTGAACCGTCCTTTTCAAACTGGGCACGGTCCGCTTGTGTGCGCATGTGTACACGAGGAACGTACACAGTGAGCTTGGACTTATCTATCAGTGTGCCTTTTGCACGTACACGGGCACAGAGTAGCGATCACTCTTCCCCAGAGCGTCCTCGCTCTTGGTACTAAGGCGCCTATTCGCTCGCTCAAGTTGGTACCTGCACTTTGCTCAACACGGCCATGTTCAGAGCCCCACTTGCAAGATCGTGCGGGGCCAGGGAAAGGCAGGGGGACGTGCTGGGTGAATGGTACCAGGAGGCAGGCTGCCTAGTCGAGTACGGACATGCACCGGTGACTGAAGCGATGAGGCAGAGCCTGGTATTTGGCTTGGCATTCTGTGTCATCCTGTGTGTCAACTCCCCCCCCCAATCAAGAAATTAGGCTTCGTTGTGATTGACCATGAACGCCTCCAGATACATCAGATCTACTCAAAGCGCCGACGGATCAGATCCTCAAAGAGAGCCGACTGCGTTTTACCCTCTGCCTGGTTCGATCCTCCGCCTGGACCCCGCCTGGTGTGGCGCTGATGAGTGGGGCTTGTGATGCGATGACTGGAGATTGGCGCGAGCTAGTGCACGCACGGACTAGTGTAGTGCGTAGAGCGTTCGAGACCATCGATGAGAATAAAATGAAACAGTATCTCGGCCAATGGCAGCACAGATAGATAAGCAGTTGCATAGTAGCGTGGCCTCAGCCCCCCACTGTGGGGTCGAGTCTGAGTCAGCACTGGCCCAGTTTCCATGCGAGCCACAGAGATGAACCCAAGCTGAGCAATTTCTGGGCCCCGCTCCTGTGCCGCCCAGTGACGCCCTGTAGCTTCTCTCGCAGCACCGCCTGCTGCCGCAACCCGTACCAGCCTGAGCTTGGTGTGATTTCCCCGCCTTGGCGCGTCAGGGTATCATGCAGTCCCGTGCCAAGTTTATGCACGCCAGAGTTTGACAGCCGGCCCTTGCTTCCCAGCCATGGGGCACCGGCCCTGTAGGGAGGGTCGCAGCAGCTGTCGAAGCAGGCACAAACGGGATCGTACGGGGATTATTAGCAAGGTAGAGTTTATTTTTTGCTTTTACATGAAATTTTCATCCTGGTTTTGACACCTGCGTTTTGCTCGTGGCGTCCCACTCCCCCGCTCTCAGGGCTGCCGGGCTGCGATGGCTGGTGTGGCCCTGGCCATTCCGTCGCTTGCGTCGATTCAACGTCTTGTGGCCGCTTCTGGGTGGCACTCTGCAGTATCGGAACTGCCTTATGCTCCTTGTGGGGCCTCTCGGTCGCAAGTGCAGTACACAGCCGCCTTTCTGCTCACTTCCATCACGCCTCTTGCACTGCAAGCTGCGAGGGGGGGATGCGGGGAAGAGGAATTAAAGTCCTCGGACAGTTGTACGCCTCTCCCCCAGAAAATTTTGGAGAGTGGGTGGTAGCCCGCCTTGCCCTAGCGCTTTGAGTTGTTACGCCTCCTCGCCGAAAGCCTCCGTCGGGTCTTTACCCTGGCAGATGCTGTTTATACCTCCTTGCGTCAGGCTGTTGGGTAGGAGGCCGCTTAACTGGTCACTGAGGGGCCGCTCACATGTTCTGTCCCTTGTGTGTAGCATTTGTTCTGCTCCATGCAACTATCTCTCTTCGGTCATTTCTTCTCTGCCCCGTGCCTGCATTCAAACTATTTCCTTTCCGGTCGGCACTTATCTCTCCCGGCAGTGCATCAGGCGTCTGTTGCGTTTCCAGGATTTACAGGTACGTGGAGCGTGTGGTGGCTGGCGTGTGATGGCTCTTGGAAGAGCGCTCGGGTTGTGTTCTCCTGGCCTCTGCAGGGATTGTTGAGCTTGTCGTTTGTTTGGCCTGTCATCGGGCTTTTTGCACAGCTTACATGCTTCCGGTTGAGCTAGCCTGTGATTGGAGGGGTTTGTTTGCAATAGTTCCCCCTCTGGCGTTTTTTGGTGCGTTGGGGCCGGCGCTGCATATTCCGCCTCGTCCAACACGGCGGTCATGTTGTTGGGCCGCCTCGACTTCTTGTGGCTTTTGGTTTTTTGGCTCGCTGGCATGCGAGCTGTCGTTCCTGGTCAGACACACCGCTTCTCTCCCTACCCTGTCCGGGCTGTTAGGACTCAGACACCGGCGTTGTGGACTGCGTGGTTGATCTACCCACATATGTATGCGTGTCAGTCGCATTAGATATTGCCTCGGATATTGCCTCGGTTCTTGTGCCTTCTAGTCTCGCACGTGTTACGCCTGGACCTTGTGAGTCTGCCGTCGAGTGCGAGGGCGGGCGGGGATTCTGACTAGTCCTTGGCGTTGTTTCCTGTCTGTGGTGCAGACTTTGGGTCCATTTGTGCGTTTGCGGACATGGTGTCGTGTTGCAATCTTCTCATGCCATCCGGGCCAGACTCGTTAAGTCTGCCATCCATTTTGTTTCTGTGTATCTTGATGATGTCATTGACTATGTTACGCATGTCTGCAGTTTTGTTCTGTTTTGCAGGCATTGTGCTTTTGAGAGGACTTCACGATTTCTCTCCATTGCTACGATCGCTGGTGTCGGTAACACCTTGATGAGGTTGTTCGTGCGAGGAGGGCAATTCATTTTTGTGGTATGCGTGCTTCTGTTCAGTGCTTGTCTTGATGCTTGTTGGCTGTTTTTTTGAGTCCTGAAGTTGTCGTGGCAGGTCAGCAGTGTTCTATGCTACATTGAATTCGTGCATTTAGCCTTTGACGTAATTTGTTTCCGGGCTCTTACCATCCAGACTTCTGTCCGCCTATGGCCACTGAAAGATTATTCCATAGGAGAACTCTTGATTTGTGACCATTTTTGATACTTTGTCTTATCTGGCTTTGTGCCAGGGTGATATTCCGGTTTTCACGTCTATGCATTCGGCTGGTCTGAAATTGCAAAGCACAGGATAGAGAGGATGACTTATTAGATTACTTTTTAGACGATATTTCTGGTTCCATAGCATGTATCTATCTTGGATGTCATTCGATAGGGTTTTTGTCTGTTCATCGTTCTGTGTGGACTTACTTGCAGGTTAATTAACTTTCACATATATGGAGCCTAGGTATTCTCTGTCCGAGAGGGCTAAAAGAGTAGAAGGATAGAAATCGAAACAAAAGAAGAAGTGAACTGCAAAGCAGAATCTAGACACAATCAATATAAAAAACAGGAACTAGCGTTCTCTGATTCCAAGGCGACCATGATTTAGAAGTTCCGCCTAGGTCACGTGCACCGGGATACGCACCCGTTGAGTAGCGGTTTTTATTCAAGAAGTGCACAGTCCAGAGGCAAAACAGCGCAACATTAATGGCAGCTCCGGTAGCCTGGAGCGGCCACAGCTTTGTATGACCAGTCATGACCAACCATAATAGCCCAATCCGCCTCAAGCTGACACCCATCTGTGCTGTTCAAAGCCTACCCCACAGCCCTAAATGGGCAAATCGCGAAGCTCATCGGACACAGCCGCGCAACACAGCCGTACATCACGATGGGCGGGATGGGTTCTAACCAAGCCAAAAGGGGACGGACGAGAAACTACAGGAAAGCTACGAAACGGAAGAAAGGGAGCCAAGCCCATCAAAGTATAACAAACACTGCATTAGCATCATAAATAATATACCCTATAAACCCAAGAAGCAAGTAACCAGAAATGCAAGCGTCGACTAGACAGCTTACAACTCCTGGGAAGCCTTGCCAGCCTTGCCAGTCTTCTTCGGGAGAAGATCCTGGTGGATGTTGGGCATGACACCACCCTGAGCGATGGTGACGTGGCCAAGAAGCTTGTTAAGCTCGTCATCGTGTCTGATGGCAAGCTGAAGGTGACGGGGAACGATACGGGTCTTCTTGTTGTCACGGGCAGCGTTACCGGCAAGCTCGAGAATCTCGGCAGCAAGGTACTCGAGAACAGCAGCAAGGTAGACGGGAGCGGCAGCACCGACACGCTGGGCGTAGTTGCCCTTTCTGAGGAGTCTGTGGACACGACCGACAGGGAAGGTCACACCGGCCTTCTCAGATCTAGACTGAGAGGACTTGGAAGAGGAAGCGGCTTTGCCACCAGATTTACCACCGACAGACATTGTTGAAAGTTTTTTGGGATTTCACAAGGGATTAAAGTGTGAGTATGACAAAAGAGAAGAGGGTGGTCCAGGGCTGGGGGTGTGGTTTATATAGTTGTTGGGACGGGTTGGTTGGGAGCTGGATGGACGGTCATGTTTTGCGTGATGAAGGCCGTCATCAAGCGGGAGTTGCCTGATTGGGCTTGTTTTGCGGTGGCGAGAATACCACGGTAGCGTGCTGAGATTTACCCATCTGTCGCGAATATCTTGGTCTGTGCGTGGATGTCACAATCTCCCAAAAACTCGTTCATCGGTGCAAACTCCCAACCTCCCATCAACGAGAATCGGCGGCCGCAAGTATGCTGGGACTTTCCTGTTTGGGAAATCGGTGCCCCAAGCTTCATCACGCTTCATCACCCGGCTAGCGCTGCCACCAACATTATAAATATTGACCGTTCCCCCTGCCGTCTTGCTTCTCTTTCCCATCAACAACTTTTAATTGGCCCTTAAATCCAAAAAAAAGTTATTACATATTTATTATGCCTGCCAAATCAGCTGAGAAGAAGCCCGCCTCCAAGGCCCCCGCCGGAAAGGCCCCTGTCGAGAAGAAGGAGGCCGGCAAGAAGACCGCCGTCTCTGGTGAGAAGAAGAAGAGAACCAAGGGCAGAAAGGAGACCTACGCCTCTTACATTTACAAGGTTCTCAAGCAGACCCACCCGGACACTGGTATCTCCACTTACGCCATGTCCATCATGAACTCGTTTGTTAACGATATCTTTGAGCGTGTCGCCACCGAGGCTTCCAAGCTTGCTGCTTACAACAAGAAGTCCACCATCTCTGCCCGTGAGATCCAGACTGCTGTCAGACTTATCCTGCCTGGTGAGCTTGCCAAGCACGCTGCCTCCGAAGGTACCCGTGCTGTCACCAAGTACTCTGCCTCGTAGATTAGTTAATTTATGTATTAATGGATTGGGAATGTTTATTGACAGGAATTTTGATGCTGTTTTTCTCTGAGAACGTAGTACTTCAGGTTTTATGGTGCAAGGCTTGGTTTTGCGCGCGTTTCGTCATAGTGGCTGAAGAATGGCACGCGAGGATGCGGCTGTGAACACTTTATTGAAATAACTTTAATCTGGCAAAGACGAACGAGTACGGCTGTGATCACTTTATTGATGTAACTTTAATTTGGCAGAGACGAACGAGTTGGGCAGAGTTGGGCAGAGTTGGGAAGAGTTGGGAAGCGGCCTGTGAAATACGGAGGGTGTTGAAATTAGGCTTCCTCGAATAGGAATCAGACAGCGCTTTGGCCCACGTTTGTATGGCAATTTTCTTAGTTGACTAGTACTCTGTTACCAAGTTTTCGAAACCGTGGGGCATTGCCCCACAAAATCGGCGCCGCCAACGAGCGGGGCGTGAGCAGAGGAGACCGGGGCAGTAGTGATGGCCGCTGGAAGCATGCCCAGATGGAGAATCCATAAGATGGCTTTGAGATTTCGTCCGACTAAGATCTCTGCTCGCAATTTGGCATTTACAGAGAATTCCTAGGCTTGTCCATTCGGCGTCATAGCTCGTGGCCGACTGGTCTCTTGTGAAAGCGCGGCAAAATATCACCAACGGTCGGGGATTTTGTCAGCATAGCACCAGCTAAGCAGTGCCAAGACTCAAAGGACGCAGGGCTTGTTAGCAGATTTGCCGGTTGGCGGCTAGCCGACATGGCCTTGCGCGAATTGCCGATTACCGGGCGTGCACAATAGTGCAGTGGGCGGACCCCGTGCAAGTTCTCCGGACGCGTGCACACCCGAGCACGTCATGAATACGAACATGTTTGCACGCTGAACTGCCAAGCGTTGTTTGGGCCAATACAGCTGAGAATGGTTTTTAGGGCGGGAAGTCACGTCAGGCATATGCGCTAGTGTGGCCCTTTACGCGGGTAGACGTAGAGCTGTAACAGTAGAAAAGCAATGCAAAAATATCATAGCTGCACTGCGGGTTGGGTGTCTTGCAAAGCTGGTGCGACTAGCTAACATGGCCACAAGTGCTTTTAGCAAAGGTGCAGGCTCATAATTGCATGCAGAGCAGCTGGGTAGGCGCGTGCGTGTCTGCTTGCCGGGTCCCTGGAAAGTTTTTGGCGGCGCAGATGTGCCCGCATATCGTATTTTGAAGAGTGTAAAAAGGGCCGCGAGACCAGTGGCGGCAGCCTGGCCGTGGTCTTGCAACAGTCGAATAGTTGACACAGCCACTGTTTCCGGCCCACCGGAACTCGGCAGCGCCGTGGACTTAGAACCCGCAAGGACAACAAGGAGGGCCCACCGGCAGCTTGACAGCTGCAGCCTGCAGGCTTTCAAGACGCCAAACAGGGAAGCGCCGGCGGAGGACTTGACGAATTAGCATACGACGCCAGAAAGTGTGTAACCGAGTCAAGTTGCGTAATCTGAGACATAAATCCGGCCATCCCGGCTCGCTGTTGCAGGGCAGCACACGAAGTGGCAGCGAGCAAAAGGGTGACAGGCCAGGCGGCTGCTGCACAGGAGATGGCTGTTTCAAGGCGGCAATCTGGGTACTGGAACAAGTAGTTTGATCCGCCACAAGTCTGGTCGGGAAAAGAAAAATTAGAGTCTTGGCCGGTCGCCCGAGAGACCCGGGCTGTTTTTCTTTTCCACCACAGACCAGGCCGTGCCGTGCCTTGAGAGTCATTTTGCGGGATTTCAGGCCATGGCTAGTACAGGGCGCAGAAAGCCAAGCGAATTAGGGGGGATGGAAGCATGCCGTAAAATATGTCAGTTTGTTGTTATCTGGAGCGGGCGCAGCAAGTTCGAAGGAAGGGGGACCAGGAAAGTCAGATACTAGGTTATTACAGGCTATTCCACAATATACTGGCCAGTCTATATTTTTGAGGCAGGTGCTGTTTAGTCGACTGGGCCCGTCCGGTTTCTCCGCTATTTTGCCAAAGGTGATTTTTCCGGGACAGTTTTTCCGAATTGGCGGCCTATCTGCACTATGAGCCCAGCTTGGCCAGCTTCTCGCGCACAACGCGGACCTTGTCCTCGGGAGTCTGCGACTTGTCGGTGCGAGTGCCGACCCGGATGTCGCTCTGGATGCGAACGACGCCCTGGCTGTGTAGCAGCTCGTGCGCATTGCCAATCACGCCCATGACTTCGTCCCAGGGCCCCTCAATGGTGGTGCCCGCTGAGTGGAGGGTGTGCTGCAGTCCGGATTCCTGGACGAGCTTGACTACCTGGGTGACGTAATCGGAAACGGAAGCTGTAGGCGTTCCAATCTGGGTTAGTTTGTGCCATGTTGACTGTGGGCCAGCGAGCGCGGCCCCAGCACGGCTGGCTTCATACGATCAATTGAGGCATGCCTACGGTCCGCCCTTGGACCCCCCCCACAGTGCTTTCTGCGCTCGCTAGCCCGGCTATCCGGCTAAGCATGGGGATTAATGCCTCATGATTCAGCGTCCGGTGACAAGCGTAGATCGTGCGCACCGCAGAGCCTGGGGCAGTATCCCAGGTTGGCCCGGAACTGCGGAGTCCAATGCCAGGCTCTACATATTAACCTAAGAACAGCCGTGCTAATCGGGGCGGGGGCTGGGGCGGTGCCCCAGCACTTTTACAGAACTTACGGGAATGAGGCACACGTCAGCTAAGCAGTGAATCGAGGGCATTGTGGTGTTAGGAGGGGCCGGGGCGGTTGTGGGGGCAGCTCGGTTGTGTTGGGAGAGAGGTGGGCATCGCTGAGGATGAGCAAATTAAAGCGTGGGGGCGGGGAGGTTGCACCAATAGGCAGCAATGAGTTCCGAATATGGATGGCAGGCAACCTGGGGAACTCGTGGCGATGCCCTTTTCTATCCTGATTGGGCAGTTGTTCTGCACGCAGGCCCGGTCGGAAGCTAGGCGGATCCGCTTTATCTGCCTTTTGGGGTATGCCGAGAAATGCCCGTTGGTCGGCATGCTGCGGGCTTCGGAGTTGCGCCGCAGGCACGCAGCCAGGCACTGGTGAGTGAGTGCCAAATAGGACTTGTCTCATAGGCTGTTAAATGGAGATAATTGTGTGGGGATGAGGGGAGCAGGAGCAGCGGATTCAAATGGTGGATGCACGTGGCGCAACGCGGTGAAAGGCTGGCGCGAGGTTCAAGACTTGAGTGGATTGTTCAGTGTTGTCATATCTCCACGCAGTTCGCCAGAAATGCCTGGTCTACTGGCGGCTAGTGAGGGCCGCTCAACGACCGTGATGGCCTTTGCCTGTCACTAGCCATACGTCCTCTCATGCGTCCAAGGAGCAAACCTGCAAGGATTCCACCCTGCACAGCCCTGCGTGACAACCTGGTCGAGGTGGGGCGCGGCCGGATTTGTGCAGGACTGCTTTATCGCTGGGATGGCGATAGGGATGGAGCAACTGGGGCAGTGCCCCGTACCGGGTAGAGTTATGCTTGTGAGCGGGATGAAACTTTCAAATTTGCAGCCAGTTTTCTCAGCTCATTAGATACGGATGCATGTGCCTCATTCCTACTCGGTACGTCCCGACTCAGCCTTGGCCGCGCGCCGGCTGTGCGTCGCAAATTCTAAATGCGCTCGGCTCGAACAGCCCAAAGTCCAACAAGGCAATTGTTGCCGGCTCGGGGCAGCTAGCGGCAGCGAAGGTCAAGTATGCTGCGGAGTGAGAAAAAATAGCTGAAGCAAAACAAGAAATGAGCAGCATGGACTTCGCCCCAACGAAAAAAACGCTCTCGCGCAATGTCAGCCTCAGCGCCAAGCCGTTGTATGACCCAAACCCCACCCGCGATGCAAAACACTCTAGCGCATTCCATGCCGGGCAACTGCATCGGACTAGCAAGGGTTTTGAAGGGGCTCGCCACCAGAGCTTTGCGTGGCTCCGACGGCAAGCGTGGGGGTCCCTGGCCAGTACCCCAGTAGACCCTACCTGACGCCTGGTGCCGTAGTGCAGCCGCTGGCAGACGCTGGCCGCAGGAGTACCGACTGGGATCTATTTTCAGCTGGCTGGACGGGAAACTGCCTAGGCGGGAGGAGCGCATGGATATTGAGAGTGGGGGAAGAGGGGTGAAGGAGAGACCGTTGGTGTCAGAAGCCAGTAGAATAGCTGGTAGACGGCTAGCGACCGACTAATTCTTGGAGCTAGCGCTGAGCTTGCTGAGCTTACCGCCGATCAGTCTACCCGGCCGCGCGGCCGGCGCGGCCAGCAGGAGGGTGCGTGCAGAGTGGGCCCTCCTCCTTCGACAGGTGCCAGCGGGCAGCATGCTGATGCGTGCCCAAACGAGCTTCTGACCAGCGTGACAGGTCTCGGAGCCGGTGTCGCAAACGGTACCGTTCAGATGCGACGCTCATCACGCTCTGCCAAAGCCGCCACGGGTTAAGCTGCCGTGCCAGGGTATTTTTTGCCATTCTCCCATGCACTTGATCGTGGCAGCGATGGCGAGCAATGTAATGCACGAGGCGAGGGCCAAACCTATGCAGCCGCCGGCCTAAGCAGCTGCAAGCACGTATCGGGACGGTCAGCAGCGCTTGCGTGAGCCACCTTGCAATTTATTTTTTTCGTGGCCACAAGTGCACGTTGCACAGACCTTCTGTTTGCGGGAGGCTGCTGGGAATCTAGGCCCCCGGGGCGGCCGTTGCGAATAGGCTGGGCGGCCGTTGGAAATGTGAGACAAAGGCTGCAACGGTAACGTTGAGGTTCCAACGGCTCTGGCTGTTGGTTGCAGGCTGAGCGCAAAGCCGGGCTGTAGATAGGGGATTGTGCACTGTTGTTTCCACTACGGGCACGCACGGGCACACATGCACGGGCATGGACACACACACGGACACACACACGGACACACATACGGACACACACCCGGACACATCCACGGACACACCCACAGGCACACCCACAGGCACACCCACAGGCACATCCACAGGCACACACTATTGTGTACGCTAGCCTATGCACTCGCTCTCGCTTTTCACCCACCTCTGCACCCCCTCTGCACCCCCTCTGCACCCCCTCAAGCCACGCAGTGCACACCTTCGTGCACAACGAACACCCACCAGATATCTCAGCTGTGCCCTCCTGTTGTCGGTTATTAACCGAACTTCCTATCTGGTGTCAGAACTCTTGGCAGGTAGGGCCTTCTCCTCACGGTGCGGCCTTGGCAACGAGCGGACTTTTATCAGTGCCGCCAGTGCTTGACTTTTGTTAAAGGCTTGGCAAGCCCACAATCCGGCCGATGGCGTGAGGAGCACAGCTCCACCTCCAGATTGACTGCACAGCACTGGGCACTTCACGGGCTCACGGAGACTATCCCGCTTGGGCCTATGACTCCATGGTGCATAGCTGAAGGCCCAGACAGTGTGCACTCTTGGTGCAGCTGGTCTATAGGCCCTGCTGGCCGCAGGGCTTTCTCGCGGGCAGCTTGGCGACGCATGCTCCCATGCTGGGTCCTCCTACTCTGCCGTCAACAAATTCTGCTTTAGACCTCAAATGTTGTACGATAAATACCATATCGCCGCAGGCTATTAGGTGATGATCAGCGTTGTTTTGAGAGTATTTTGGCAGCGCCCAAGCTCTGCTGATTCAGTTTCTCATATCAGCCCAAGCCAAATCCAATCCTTTGGCTCGGCCTCTTCGTATGGCAGGCTGCAGCCTCCCGGCTAGCCTCATGCGCAAGGCGATGCACACCTAAGCAGATGTGCATACCAAGCAGGTCGCTGTACCCAAAGGCTTCGGACATGCAGCCCAGGCCCGGACGTGCAAGACTGCGTCTGCTGCCTCTTGCATGCCTGTCAGAGGTCGGCCGGGAACACGCGTGTGTTCGCACCACCCTTGGGCCGCCTGCCCGCTAGTCCTCGTGAAACCCAGCTTCTGTGGCCCAATGCCGGCCCGGGCTTTGGCGACTTTGAGGCGTAATTAGCTGCCAGATTCATCCTGCGCGCAGCAGCGAGCAACAGACTGTCTCGGGAGTGTCTACTGTCTGGGCCCACCCCCTATCTGCTAGCCAGCGCATATGGATCACAGGTGGGGCAAAGTGGGGTAACTACACAACTTACTCTAGTCTGTTTCTTGTGGTGAGCGCTGGGTCTGTCAAAGTGATCTCGAGGCGTCAAGGAGTTGCTCACTGCCCCGCGTTGCCCATCGCTCTGATAACACTAGCTCAATAGACTTGAGCCTCAAACCCCCCTGCCAATACTTGAATCGGGCAATAAAAGCTTCTCTCCTGCCGGCATACCCGGTCCCACCCCCCGCCAACAATCCCCGCCAGGGTCCTGTGTCCTGGCCGGGGGGCGGGGGTCTCCCTTGCCTGCTTCTGCAGCTCCATCGGACCCCGCTCCCCAAAAAATGCTTCTAATGACCCCCGCTGCACCTGCGGGCCCCGGCCTTGCTGTGCAACCACAATCAGTGCCTGCTTAGTGCCTGGGTCTAGGTATAAGCCACCCTGGCTGTTCCTGGCGAGGGGGAGGGGTGCGCTTTCCAGTTCAGGGCCTCTGCCACTTTCCCAGAGTGTGCTATACTTGGACAAGACAACCCTCTTTTGGGCTTAGGCTGCCGCCTTGGCAGCCCAGCTAGTTCCCCGAGATATTTTTCAATTATTTGCTGATTGGCGAGTGATCGGCGGCTGAGCCCCAGCTGTGCATCTTGGACTGGTCGATCCAGATACTCATCCGCGATCATGGGGCATTGCCCCAGCACTTGGTATAGAGCGCAGCGAGCACAGTCGAGCGATCCAAGACGCCCGAGTCGTCGGAACCATCCTCGAGTACCCGGCAGCGAGCCCAGTAGGCACTAAGAGATCAAAGGGCAGGCGCCCGGAGATATTTCTGAGTACTCGGGGCTAGCCGTCGGCACCTGTTGCTTGAGAGCATTAGGGTGCCAAATACACCGAGCTGGATTGACTATCTCATTGCATCTGGTCACGCCTTCGGGGATGACAGACGACCGGCGATCCCTACCTACAGGTTGATACACAAGCCACTAGCGCCGGCGACAGCACGGCGGATAGCATAGAAAGCACATGTAACGGCACCCTAGACTTGTTTAGTCCGCACCGGATTAATATCGCAGTGATAAACACCTCAAGCTGCACGGCCCCACTAGGTCCTCCGACTGCGCATACGTCAAATAAGCTACAAACTCTCCATTGATAATATCCTCACCGTGCTCGACTTGCTTGAAATGACTAGATCGGGCTCTTTCAGCGTGCTGCTGGCAGCTAGCTGCTCGTTAGACAGCGCTTGTGCGGCGTCGGAGAATTACAAGCGCCAATGTGCGAGCGTCGGGGAAACTATGATGCTCGCCAGCGTCGGGCTGCATAGCCTGTTCGCCTGGCTGTGCGTCATGACACTGACCACGCCGCCGCGTCACGACTCGCCCTGTGTTTTCTGCTGACCGTACTTGGCTCGTGTGCGTAGGGGCGGCTGGAATTTCCATTAAGCAATCCTAGCTTTTCTAGTGGCCAGCCTGCTCTCGCTGTCGACTCATCTGGCCTATCCCCAGCACTCCGATCATGCCTTTTCCGTGCTGCAATCGTCTCTGTTGGACCTGAGACATGGCATATCCGACGCTTCTCCTGCATGCACCCATATACTGTGCTCTACGCTTACGGTCGCGCCACTGCACTCGCCACTGCCTGCCTTGCGCCACTGCCCGCCGCTTACGCTCGCGCCACTGCACTCGCCACTGCCTGCCTTGCGCCACGCTCTGCGAGTGTAGGTATTCGCCGGAAAGGCAGAAAGCTGCTGCGTCACAATTCCCGGGTAGGGCCGAGAGTCCCCCTAGTCGTGCTTGAGCGGCTCGATTCTGTGCGGCACAGTCGATGTTAGCTACATCAAGGCCATGACGTCGCTACGAGTCACCTACCAGGGCGACCTCTACAGGAACATTGTCTAGAGAGCCACCGTCTGACCACGCCACTTATGTGCACAGGTTCCGTTTCGGGCCAAATTTGGTGCTGACCTTATCGTGAACGCAGTGACGATCATTGTCAGCTGTGCATTGCCAATCAGCACGTGGTGATTAGCCTAGTCCAGATTGATGGCCAGCTCCTAGTTCATACCCTTGTTTCTGTCTCTCCCTTGCTTTCCTTCTCCTTGTCCATTGTGTGAGCAATTTGACCTACATATAGTCTTACCCCTATAGGTGGGGGACAAGTGGTTCCGGCGAGAGATCGCACCTGAACTTGACAATATACCAGATAAAACTAACAAAATGGGAACCAGGCATCCCAGGACTTCACTTTCCCTCCACCTCCTGACAAACTGCCTCCTGCCTACCTGCCTACATTCTCTTGAGTTCATCCAGGTTCCCACGCACGTGACCCAGAGCAGCCCATGCCCAAAGAGGTAAACTGGTTCGCCAACAGACTTCCCAAATAGGAAAGCCACCGAACTCCAACGTCCGATGTATGAGAGCATGCTACTCTGACCTTCCGAGGAGGTCATTTTGGACATGATGCAACAGTGTTTTCGGCGCAGAAGGTCGTGAGTGACTTGTTTATTATATTTTATCGTCAGCGAGTGTTTGATTGGTCAAAGCGATTTCTCTCAAACCTCAATCTCCACCGTCTTACTGCCGACTTCCTACATTACCCTCAAGAAGCTCAATGTCAACTCCGCAGATGCGCGATACTACTCAAAATGCTCTGGCAACCTGGCGTTCTAAGGGTTGACTACGACCTGAATTACTTTACCGTTCATTGACATCTTTTGACTTTAGCCTTGCGCTTTGGCCCCCCCGGTTACTGGTGCGGTTCAACTGACAACAGGGCATTGCCCCAGCTGACAGGTTCCAAGGCGACTCGTTTAAAGCGTCACTGCTGAGAACCTCAATCCCCATATAGCACCGCAAAGATTATAATGTATTTAGAGCTACTAGAGGCGGCACCGGTGCTCGTAACTGTAGTATATATATACAAATGTTTTTTCGTGACACTGGGCTCGCCAACAGAACCGTACCATATCTCAAGGAAAAGATCGACCAGATCGAACTCCGAATGCGCATAGATTGGCAGGACCTTGAAGACATGATGAAAGCCAAGGAGATCTTAGAGCGCAGGTCAGACATGCGTAACCTGCGCGAGCTCATCCACAGGATCTCCTACAACACATCATCGCTCATACAAAGTCACCGCATTCTCCAGGAGACCTACCAGGCGCTCGCCTGCTTCCAGGAATGCTATTTCCCAGAGGATCTAGAAAAACTATGCCAAGACATTCTCAACGGCAAGTACCGCTAGACATTCCAGATAATGACAGGGCTTCATTCTATTGCCCAATAAATATACAAGTAGCAGATGCAGAGCATCGCTGGCATAACCTGCCCGAGGACATCTTTTTTAACGACGTCCAAGTTGCTCATAGCCATTGCGCACTTGCGCGCCCACGCGACCAAAAAAGTCCCGTACCGTTCCCAGCACGACATTCTCCTCGCCCTCACCTCCAATGATGCTTTCCTCGTCGCGGAACGTGGGAGGAGAAACATACGCTGATCCACCATCCATCGACGTCCACGAAACGTCCTTGATGGCATACTGATAGCGACTGTCAGTCAATGCACGGTCAACCAGCAACCTACCCTCGGACTCGGCTCCAGAGCGCTGTGGACCGTCGTCATCGCCGTCATCAAACCCATCCAAAGACAGTCCAAAACCAAGAAACGAACGTATCTTATCATAAAAGTGAAACGATGTCAATAGCACAGGAACTAAGACAAAGCGCGGCAGCCAATCATTGAATCCGTGGCCAAGAGGGGTCAAGTTGATGGATTTTCCCAAAAACTCCTCAAACACACACTCTCGAGACGGAATCAGCATGAGATAGTTATAAGCCAGGGGAACAGTCAAACGACACGCGTATGACGCATAGAAGAGCATTGAGGAAAGGTCTGAGCTAGAGTTTACCAGCGCATACACATTGAAAATGCGAATGTTTGTCAGAGATACGAGGGCGCAAGTAAACATGTAGAGCAGAAAGAGGCCAGAGATGAAAACCTGGCCACGATTAGACGCCCTGATGGTGATGTCAATCAGGTTGACAGGCGTGCCGTGGAGCACCTCAGACCAGACAATAAAGAAGGACAATAACGCCATTACGACAGCAAAACCACGGCGCAGCCATGGCTCCACAATACTGTAGTAGACATATGATGCCCGCGGAGACAAAAATCTTGGCTGTAGTTTGCGAAGACGAAACTGCAGCTCGCGGTTAGTAGTACCGGCCTTGATGATATCCTGAGCCATGGAAGCCTTGCTTAAGAGAAGCTGCCAATCAGCATTATAGCGAATAAGTCTGCTGCGGCAAGTACGGAAACGCGCTCCAAGATCAGCAAGATAAGTCTCGTTCACATTGTTGATTGAAACGCGATGAGAAGCAGCGCGATTTTGAGCGCTACGCAGAGCGTTTTCATCGAGGGGCACATGACCGGCAAACAGAGCAATCTGGGTCTGCTCAATGAGCTCATCAATCCACTCTAGGTAAGGACCCTGCGACTTGTAGGGAATAAGCGATATAATTTCTTGGCAAACAGCCGTGTAAGCGGCGTCAGCCTCAGCCAAGGCATCATTGACACGCACAGCGTTAACATAGCAGTGGCGAGCACGCCTCTGAGAATCAGCTGAGTGCCAAATTTTGCGCGGGAAGTTGACTAGGCCGTGACCCATCAGCCAGATGGCAAGCACCAGGGCGTAGCAATGTGCCAGGGCCATCAACAGGGACTTGAGTGACGCCAAGACGAGGCCCGTAGAAATAATGGCATAAACAAGAGCAACTAGGCCACACCCGAGACAGATAAGCTGGTATTTGGCGTTTGCTCTCAGCGCTCCAATGAGCTTCTTGAAAGGGTCGTTGTATCCTGACTCGACATAGCTCTGCAGCGTTGGCAGAATGGCCCAGGTCAAAACAAATGCCAGCCAATAAATGACTCGCCAGATAGCGTAGATAGTGCTCTTCTTGAGCGTTTCTGTGGCGGTATTCATCACGTCCAGTGGCACCAGCACGACAATGGACAACGGGATGTAGACAGCGCAAAAGAGCGCCACAAAGACATAGCTGGGGATCTTCGTTAGATATCGGAAACGGGCAATGCTGAGAACCGTCACCAAAGCAGTCACACAAAAGGCTACAATCACGACAGCAATAGCGCCCGACATTGTGAAAGTGCGGCTGAGTTAGGACAAGATGATGTGGCTTGGGGATGGGGGACGTATTTATAGGGATAGGGAGTTATTGGATGCGATAGCATACGATAGCACGCTTTTGTGGGGGGGCCTCGGGAGCCGTATCACGAGGAAGGAGAAGTGGCAAGGAAGGAACAAAGGAGAGGGAAAGAGCAATGGACCGGGGAATCTGGAATGCTGGGCCCCGGAAAGCCCAGTGTTGCGGAGCACAGCTTCCTTTACCTCCTGCACACGCGCAATGTTCGCGTGCGGCTGTCCAATTGGAGAGCATTCCACACGGGGCAGTGCCCCACAAACTTGATAGTGGTGAGTGATATCAAAAAATTAAACATTAGCTAGAGTATGTACTTTTCAAGATTGGACTGCTTTGATAGGAGGAACTGGCAGATCATACTTGATAGTTTCTCCCTCCGTGTTGTCAGTATCCTTCTCCACATTAAGGGTTACAAGCAAGGAGTTTTCGCCGGAATAGTACTTGGTCTCGGCCGAGTTCTTGTGGCCCTGGCGAGGGCCTGGAAACTCAGCTCCGGCACCCTCATAAATATACTTGATGCTGGCGAAATTTCGTTTAGCCAAAAGCTTCTTGTTGTTGCGTGCAGTGCCATTAGTATCTTCCGTGTAGATGCTCACCATATCCTCTTCAATGTGGTGGGCAAAATGATGCACGGTACGTCGCTTGTTCAAAAAGGTCGCCAAGCCCTCTCCTGGGGGTGTGTTGACAATGGCCGATGAAACCACATGGAACATGAGGTTGGTGTCCGCAAGCGGGTCAGTGTGCTTGGAAAAGAAGCGGCCGATCGCCGTCAAATGAACATCACCAGACAGAACGGTGATGCGCACTCCAGTTTTCTTCATGAAGTCCATGAAACGCTGCATAAGTCTGTTACGCTCACGTTTGTGGTGTTTTGCACACCAATGGTCATCAAGGTCGTCAAGAAGCTCAATTCGACCATCAAACGGGTTGACAAGACCCTTCATGACGCCGTGCCTCGCCAGAAATTTGAAGGGGCCCATGAATCTGGAGCCCAAAATGGTCTCGAGCCAGACCATGCGTGGGTACGCCGCGGGGACGCCAAGCATAACAAGCAAGTGCTTCATGGCGGGGTTCTTGGCAGACTCCTCCTCCATGCGTGCAAAGAGCTTGTCGTAGGTTGACTCTGTGAGGATTTGCATACGCGTGCGCTCTGTGCGACAATCGAAGCCAATGAAACCCAGATTGGGGCCTAGCGACGTGTAGACTGAGCGCGAAGGCTGAGCAATGAACGGGCCATTCTTTGACGAAATGACCCATGAAGGATCCGAGAACTCACTGGCGTCCTCCGAGTTGACCTGGTGCTGAAACAGGTAGTAATACTTGACGGCAGTGTTACCAAGGCCCTTGAAGAAGCCAATGTTCATGGTAGAATCAGGGTACGAGCCAAAGCCATCGATAATGTCATGGTCATCAAAAATATTGACCATCGGAATCTGAGCCATGGCAGGCGGCAGGTCTGCCTCGTGAGCGATGGCCTCAGATAGGGTCATGTAGCCCTGGCCGAACCACTTGATATAGTGATGGAGGTAAAACTGCTCAATGGCGATCTTATCGTCAGCTGTGTATGGAGCAACGTCCTTCTTGTGCTGATCGGGCTCATCAAACCACTTTTTAGCCTGCTCACAATGGGCTTTGACGGCGTCACAATAAATCTGGTCGCCGCCTCCAAGCATCACATTGTAGGGGACTTGTTTGTGTTGACGCAGCACGTCGGTCCACAACGAGCCCTTGAAATGAGCGGTGTCAACGCTAAACGAGAAACCATTACACGAATGAGCCATGACGTTGAAATTCTCCTGAGCTCCAGGTACAAAGAAGGTGAAGGGAGCACGTTCGTTAATAGAGTAAGAGACGGCTTGCTGATTGTCAGTCACAGGGACAGTCAGCGGAAAGCGCCAAAAGGTAACGCCATACTCCTTGAAGAACGGCGTGCCCTTGATGGAATTGCCAGAAAACTCGAGAGTTGGCACTGGCTCGTACGAGCTTGTCGCATCATCAGTGACAATCATGGCTGAGCCCGTCCAGGCGCCATCCCTGACGCCCGTGTAGCGCAGCAGAGGGCCACACTTGACGTTGATGGCAGGGGAGCCTGCAGGGGAAGTCTCCGGGCAGGAAGACGGTTTCGAGGGCTGTTCCACGGCGGTCATCTTGGTTAGATTGTTTGATGTACTGGGGCACTCTCAGAGGAACCGGTAAAACTAGGGTATTTATGTCCGACCCCGCGCAGTGGCCTCGGGCAGGGAGGGGGGGATGCGGCAGCCCACCACGCGCTGTATACAGCGGAAAAGCGCAGAGGTATCACAGAAGAATGCAACGGACGGGGAGAAAACACTTTTCTGTAGGATGAATGGCCTGAAGATCTCTCAGAAAGCCGCTGCTACGGTACCTAGCTCCTCAAGCCCAAGCAAAGATTTCGACACTTGGCATCCCCTTGACAATTAGTACCAGCCATGCCAAATTGGGCACTGACAGCTGCAACAGATTGCTAGAGCTAAACTTACCTCTGGAGTCGCAGCGGCAACCGAGCCATTGGCCTGAGTGGGATGAGCAGGTTCTTCGGTTCCGGTAGACATTTAGCAATTACAGTAAAGAGGGAGAGCCGGGGTAGGCACAGCAATTCACGCTCATCTCCACGCCTTGTGGACGCGCCAGCCGCCTGCCCAAGGCCCATCCATTTCGCCGTTTTGGGAGACGCCATTGCCTGCTTAGGCAAGGGGCTCAGCAAAATGAGGCGCCACTGATTGGCTTGTGTGGCGCAACGCGGATACGATCGCAAAAGAGGACGACTGGAATTAGTGAGCGGCTAGCTTTGACCATTTAGACAAGGTATTGCACAGCATAGTATGATTTTTGCTCGCGATGGTTGCTCTGCCGGTATTTGACTCTTGCAAATCCACCCCTGAAGCTCTCGGATTTTTCCGGGGCGATCAGGCACAAATGCATAGGCGGAACGCGGAGAAGCGCATATTCCAGTGCCGAAAATAGCATGTTGAGTAAGGCCATTGCCAACGACTAATTCCGGTGCACTGGCGAATTGTAACCAAGCGGGCTGGGCTGTGACAAAACTGTCGCCCACTCAGCTCGACTGACTACTCAGCCGAGGATGACATTGAGACTAAAGGTAGAATAATCTAGAATCAATACAAATCTTTTAAACTACAAGCTTAACGATAATTAAAAGTGAGGAGTGTTGAGAGCTATGAGCATCGGAATGCCCGCCAGCAGACCCGCACATGGCAGGGTGAGGACCCATCCAAGCACAAGCCAGGCAATCTGGCGCCAGTGAACAGCCCCGACGCTCATATTCATGAGACCAACGCCAATGACGGCACCAATAGTGCACTGGGTGGTGGAAACTGGCAGACCAAGACGAGAAGCCATGAGCACAGTAATGGCAGCACCCATCTCAATGGAGTAACCACGGGTTGGGGACATCTGGGTAATCTTGTTGCCGAGAGAGCGGATAATATGGTATCCAAAGAACCAGAAACCAACTCCAAGAAGGATACCTGCAACAGCAAGAATAAACACAGGAGTGCTGGCCTCAGAATCAGTCGAGCCAGTCTTCCAAGCATTGTAGGCACCAGACCAAGGGCCAACGGCGTTGGAAACATCATTGGAACCATGGGCAATGGACATCATCATGGCAGAAGCAACCTGGCAGTACGTCCAAAGATGCTCAACTTTATTGTCGTAGACAGTAGCCTTAGCGTGGGTGTCGGCAAGAGAGTCAGAGGAGTGGGTAATGCAATCACGGTTAACACCCTGAAGCAGAATGAACTTGAAAATATTCCAGAGACGAGTCGGGTTTACAATGCTGAGATGCTTGTATGGCTTGAGCCAACGGTCCTCCGGCTCTGGCTTTTTCTGGTAGACCTGAGTTCCGTCGTCGTAGACTTGCTGCTTCTCGTCATCGCCAGATGAGCCGCGGGTGACAGCCGGGGCGTCAATGTAAATCTCCTCATCAACAACCTGCTTGCCATCGGGTCTAATAGCAGGAGTGTTGACGGCAGTGTTGGGCTCGCTGTCATGAGGGATCTTGGTTCTGGCGTAGTGATCAATGACAACACCCTTGCTAGGATCGGCGGGGAAATAAATCCAGGGGTCCTCCTTGTTGAGGGTAGGGCCAAGGAAGACGTGGTAGAAGCGCAGGCGGGCGTCGTTCTTGAGCAGTCTGCGCTTGGCATATGGAATGAAGAAGACGTAGGAGAAGAGCAGGATGCCAAAGAGAACACCAAACACAATGCCACAGGCCTTTCCGGCGCCAAATTCTTCAAGAGATGGAGCGGTCGGTGCTTCAACAACAATAAATAGGGCAAACATGCCAGCAGTGAAGGCGAGGTAAACGGGAATCATGCGGAGGGCAGCCTTGAGAGAGTCCTGGCGCTCGAGAACCGAGTACTTGATGGTGAGGAAGAGAATAGCACCAATGGCGGCGGCAATACCAGGAGCGACACCCCAGGAGGCAGCAATCTGAGACACCGAGCCCGAAGACCAGGCCCACTTGACGCCGACCTGGGAAGCAAAGGCGACGCCGATAAGAGCGCCGACCGTTGTCTGGGTGGTGGATACGGCAAAGCCGATTTTAGTGGCCAAAATCAAAAAGATGGAAGAACCAAACTCGGCACAGGCCATGGCAAGAAGAAGGACCTCTGGCTTACCCTTAAACTTGGCGATGGGCATAATACCTCCCTTGATGGTCTTAACGACACGGGCACCGAGAGCGACGGCGCCAATGAACTCCGTGAGGGTGGCGAGCACACCGACCTGCCACATTTCGAGCGTTCTGGCGGCCACAGAAGTGGCGTAAGAGTTTGCTACATCGTTCGCACCGTTACCAAAAGCCGAGATACATAGGCAGATGGTGATGAGGGCCATGAGCCAGTCATACTTGGGAGAGAGGTAAGCCATGGCGATATAGATTCGCGATCTCCAAAATTCACTGATGTTTAGCTTGGCCAATTTGGCACCATTTTATAGCATCTTGGCTGTCGTCTTGGCTGGGCCGGGAACCGCAGTTAACCTTTTCTTGGCGCCAAGTAGAAGGGCTGGTAGCAGTCGCGCGGTTGACGGACTAACCCTTCGAGTCGCCCTGGATGAAAGGACCAGTAGTCAATCACAGCTAAGCATGAAGGCACGTTTCACGCTGTTCCTGTCCCACGCTGATGCTGTGTCGCTTGGCGCTGTTGGCCAAGGTCTTGGCTGCGGTCTTGGCCAAGCCTTGGCGGGGCCGTTGCTGGCAGACCGGGCAGCAAGGGAGGGCCGCGCACGCTAGGGGGCATGCACGTGCTTGGATCTTGGAAATCTGGGGACTCTAGGACGTTTCCACCTGTGGAAAAGTCCGCAGCGCGTGCTCTGCTGGTGTGATCGGATCTCACAGCTCGGGTGTTGGACCCAAGTTCAAAGCCAGGACCTTCCTAGTTGGGCCATGTGCGTCGCGCCAGCCAGCTTTAGTCCCGCTGTCGTATGGGTCGTTGTGTAATCGTGGGACTGGCTGAGACTAGCGTGAGACCAGCGAAGCAGCTGAAGCAGCAGCTTCCCCACCGCCTGCCCGCCTTCACTTTCGTGCATTTTCTCCAGTCGTGCCTGCCTAATCTGACAACCCCCCCTCAACTGTATGGCTGCATGGAGCTGCATGGCCGATTTAACCTCTAGGGCACATGCATTCAGCGGATAGTGCGACAGATTGTGCACCCGATTATTTGCCAGCGGCTAGGGGAAAATGTGCATGTGAGTGCGCGGATCGAGGGCAGCCTCGTGTATTCGGGCGATCTCCGTTTCCCGTTGCACCCCCGTGCTGCAGCCGCCCACGAAAAGCCGTCGTGTGCTTGGCGGGGGGCCTGCACGTTTTTTCATCAAAATGCGCAGCGCGGTTTTGCCCCAGAGACGATACCAGCGCCGCCTTTTCGGTACTCCAGTAGACACAACGGTGATTTTCGCTTGGCGAGGTTCATCCAGCTCACTTTAGCTTTATAGCAGACGAAGCTTCTTAATATAGCTCACACCTCTCTCTCCTCAGCCGTGCTGCCTGGGTGGCAATGTCTACGCCAGATGCTACGCCACACCAACTCTCTCCACGCCACACACACACTCTCTGACACGACATCATCTCTTTAGCAATGGAGTACATTGCCCGTCTGGCCCAATTGGCCGATATCCCCGACTTCCCATGGAAAAAGATCGTCATGGGCTTCACTGTAGGCCATTTTGCCTTTGAAGCATATCTCTCGTACCGCCAGTACCAGGTGCTCAAAAAGCCCCAGCCTCCGGCCGAGCTGGAAGGCCTGTTTGATGACGAGACTTTCCAAAAGTCGCAGAAATACTCTCGTGCGAAGGCCAAGTTTTCTGCAATCGAGTCCATTTACATGCTGGCCCAAAACCTGGCCATTTTCCACTATGATTTGATCCCCAAGTTTTACGGCCTGGCAAAGTCTGTTCTGACCTCCTACGCTCCTGCGTGGTTTTCGGGAGTCGGACCGACCTCTATTGTCTTTTACCTTGGCTTTGGAGTTGTTGCCTCGGTTCTCTCGCTTCCCACTGCTCTCTACTACCAGTTTGTGCTGGAGGAAAAGTTTGGTTTCAATAAGCAAACTGTGGGTCTCTTCTTCACCGATTTCCTCAAGCAGCAGGTTCTGTCGTTCACCCTGGGAACACCCATTTTTGTTGCCATTCTCAAAATCGTCGATTACTTTGGTGACAAGTTCTTTTTTTACATGTGGCTGTTCATGTGCGCGTTCCAGCTCATCATGATGGTGGTTTACCCGATTTTCATTGCTCCCTGGTTCAACAAGTTTGTTCCGCTCGAGGAGGGCAAGCTGAGAACTTCTGTCGAGAACCTGTGCTCTCGTGTGTCGTTCCCTCTCAGTAAGATGTATGTTATTGACGGCTCCAAGCGATCCAGCCACTCAAATGCTTACTTCACTGGTCTGCCCGGTGCTAAGCAGATCGTTCTGTTCGACACTCTGGTTGACCACTGTTCCGTGGGCGAGATTTCTGCTATTGTCGGGCACGAGCTTGGCCACTGGAAGCTCAGTCACTTGCCTCGTCGCCTTTTGTTGATCCAAGCCAACCTCTTTGTCATTTTTGCCTCCTTCAGCGCCTTCATCCACAACAAGTCTTTCTACAACTCGTTTGGATTTTACAACGACACTCCGATTCTGGTTGGCCTGTTCCTGTTTACTGACCTCCTGACGCCGCTTAATGCCGTCCTCACCTTTTTCCAAAGTGCGCAGAGCAGGGCGCATGAGTTTGAAGCAGACGCCTATGCACTGGAACTGGGATACAAGGAGGACCTGGCCAAGGGTCTCATCAACCTGCAGAAGGAGAACCTCGGCACAATGGACTCTGACTGGCTGTTCAGCGCATACCACCACTCGCACCCGATTCTGGCCGAGCGCTTGCGTGCGCTGCACTACAAACCCAAGCAGTAGAAAACTCAAGTAGATTCACCTACATTATACATGTATTATAAATAGTCACTATTTCTGAGGCCGTCACTTCTGGCCGCCGACTGCGCGCGACATGTTGACACCGCTGACCTTTTGCTGGTAGGTGTTTGTGGGCACGTTTTTGCGCACCGAGCGGATTTCGTCACTGCAATAGCCGGGGATGCGGATATTCCAGTTGCGCTCGAGATGCAGCTGAATGTCCTTGACCTCGAGCGTATCTGACTTGCGGTGCTTGGCGAGGCGGCAGGCAAACGAGGTGACCGACGTGACAAACTCGTCGGCCAGGTCCAGGAGCAGCTCCTCAACGTCGCCGTCAATCATGGCTTCGTGCTGGTCGCCTGTGACGGAGATGACGAGTTCGCGCAGCTTGCGTTTTGAGAGGACACGATCGCCGGGCATTTCAAATGCCGGCTGCCTGGTTCTTGCGGGCGTGACGAGCGCCGGGGAGGCTATTGACGAGCCACCAGACAGGGTGGGGCGGAGCGGCTTGACCGACATGGGCATGGGCTGCGAGACGGAGATGTTGGAGGGGATAGGGAGGGAGTTCATGGTGACGCCCGAGGAGATGAGGCCGGGGGCCATGCCGGCAGCAGGAGGCGTTGAGCGGGACGAGCCTGGGGTTCCAGGGGCGCCGCCGGCGCCGGGCTGCTGGGGCGGCGAGCCAGCCGCGCCCGCACCACCACCGGGGGTCATATTGCCAGAGGGAGCCTGCATTCGCTGGGCCGCTCCCTGCGCACCGGCAGCAGCCATTGGGCGCTGCGGCGGCGACTGCGAGCGGGCCACAGGCGGCGTGGCAATGCCCTTCATCTGCTGCTGGATGGAGGCCTGGCTC
This sequence comes from Grinbergsozyma bentonensis, assembly GCA_030561725.1. NCBI lineage: Eukaryota > Fungi > Ascomycota > Dipodascomycetes > Dipodascales > Trichomonascaceae > Grinbergsozyma > Grinbergsozyma bentonensis. Next base: position 84,463 of record JAKTYB010000016.1, on the reverse strand, counting down.
TGGGGCTGGCCATCCCCTCCCTGGACGCCCTGCTGGCCTGCCTGCTGCTGGCCCTGCCCCTGGGCCTGTCTCACGTTGGTCTGGATCTGCTGCATAATCGTCAGCTCCATGGCCTTGGCGTGGTCGCGCTTCTGGCGCAGCTGCTGCTGCTTCTGGCGAGTCGCCTCGTCGAGAGGCACCTGCTTGGCGCGCTGGTCCAGCTGGTCCAGCTGGGCGCTGAGCTGGCGGTACGCTTCGCGGTACTTTTCCAGCTCGATTTGCGGGTTGCCGGAGCCAGCGGCGCCACCCACCCGCATATTCTGCGCCTGGTCCATCTGGCCGGCGCCTGCCACGCCACCAGAGGCTGCCGCCGCCGCGGCGCGCATGTTTTGCATCTGCTGCATGTTGGAGGGGGTCGCTGCTGCCCCGCCAGCGGCGCTAGCGGCGCCCGCGCGGTTCTGGGCCATCATATTGTTGACCATCTGGCCGCCCTGCTGCTGGTTCCGTTGCTGCTGGGTCAGCTGGTTCTTGTAGACCAGCAGGACCTTCTTGATCTGCTCTGAGCGCTGGTGCGCGGCCTGGCCCTCCGGCGACTGCAGGCCCTTGGACCTGACAATGCTGGTGGCAATCTGGTACTGCTGAGACAGCTCCTGCAGTGTGCTCTGCGACATTTGCATGATTCGCTGGGCCCCCGTTGGCGCAGGGTTGCCTGGTTGGTTGTTCATGTCGTGAGTGTTGTGTGGAGGTTGCTGAGTTTGAAATTGCAGGTGGGAGGTGGTGTGGGGTTATGTTGGGTAATTTCAGTGAAGGCGCGAAGCGGCCCAGAGCGAGGGCCCGGCTGGAGGCCGAGCGCGAGGCGAAAACGAGGGGGCAGTTTGGATGGGCGGGGGGAGGGGGGTGTCGCCAATGGACATTCTGGGCAGTGCTCTGGTCGCTGCGCACTCGCCGTTGCCCTCAGCGCTTTGCTCGTGGGGCAGTGCCCCGCCACTGCACATTGGGCCGCCGTCTGCTCTTCTCTGCTCTGTCCTACAAAACAGAGCAGCGCAGCGCAGAGCACCCAGCATGGCATGGCTCAAACGCCACGCCCGGGGTAGCAGCCTAGACGAGCAGACAAGGCAATATATGGCGAGACGCATGGCGCCCAGACAAGCGGCACTACACGGGCTGGGATGTGGCTGCAGTACCTTGCAGACGGAGAATGGGATGGCGGCGGGAGTGGAGGCGTGGAGAGCCCGGGGCCCGAAGAAGCGGCTGGAGACGCTGGCTGCGGTGGGCGCTGAGATGGCAGCAGCCTCCAGAAGAGCAGGCCTGCGGAAACGCGGCGCTGGTGCCTGTGGTGAGCAGCGGGCCCTCCCCCCGCGCGCGCGCGCTGGCCGAGCGCCGCCGAGAGGCTGGGACTGCTATTCTTAGTGGGCCGAGCCTGGCGGCTAGCGGCGGCGGGCGCAGCCTAGCCCGTAGTTCCAAGAGCGCCAGGCTGGGTCAAAAGGGGCCCGGCAGTCTCATAAAAGGCGCCCGCGAGCCCCGGCTCGAGTGTCAGGCGCGCCGTACTCTGTTGTGTGTCCCTACCCCATAGCCGTTTGTGCGACCCTGCGCCTGGCACCTGCCGCCTGCACCAAACACGCTGAGACGCAAGTGAGTTGACGAGTCGACTGGAGCCGAGTGACGAGTCAGAACCGCTGCACTTCCCCGCTGCACTTGCCAACTGCACTTGCCAACTGCCAAATCCCAACCCATACCTCCCCAGCAACTGCCCTCCTGCGCTTCTCCCTCCACCCCAGCTTCTCCCTCCACCCCCCAGCTTCTCCCTCACCCCCAGCTTGCTCCCACCCCACCACCCACCCGCAGCTTCCCCTCAGGTCCCGTTCCCAGTGTGGGCTCTCCCCCACCCGTCGCCCCATCTGATTCCTCCACACACTTCCACTCCTCCCTCCTCCCTCAAGCGCTAAAAGGACGACGCTGTTGCAGCTCGCTATCCCCGCCGATACCGGTATTTTACACCGCCGCTGGTAAGTCTCTGTACCCGGCCCTGTCTCCAGACCACACCCCCCTTACATCCCCGCACCAATAGCACACCCAATCCCATCGTCGCTCAGCAGCAACCAGAGACTCTGCGCCAACCACAGCCAAAGACTGCTCTAAGCTCTCGCACTGCCAGCACTGAGGTTTTCGCACTGCCAGCCCTCAAGTCTCCCTTTTGCCTCCCCCAATACTGCCTGCTTATCGCCGCCCGACACCACCTTTCCACGCAAGCCGGTGCCAGGCACGTAAGCCCCAAACAGCCCAGCAGCAGCAGCAGCAGCCTGCACATAATCTGGATCCCCTGAAATCTAGACACCAAGCGGACAAATACACCAGACAAGGACCAGACCAAAACACCCACCCAGGTACGGGAGTCAGCTACTGCATCGCTGCGCTCGGCATCTAACGAACAAGAAGACAAATTGTTCGCTGTATCCGCGCCTGCTACCAGCCAGCCATGCCGCCCCAACCGACCTGGACGAGCTCCTTCGATGCCCGGGGCCTGGGGCTCGTCACTCCGTCAAATCGCCCGCCCCAGGCCTCCCAGAACTCGCAGCCTTCCGCCCTCTCAACCCCATCCACAATGTCGTACCGGCGCGACACCTCGGTCACCCACTCCTCCTACAACCCTGCCGACGGCTACTCTGGTGTTCTTATCTCGTCCAACTCGACCGTAGAGCGACCGCGAAAGCGCCTAGCCCCAGAGCAGACCCAGGCGCTCGAAACACACTACCAGCTATATCCGCGCCCGTCCACCGAGGACCGCGACAATCTGGCCCGCCAACTTGACATCCCCAGACGAACCGTCCAGATCTGGTTCCAGAACAGAAGGGCGCGTGCCGTGCGCAATATGAAGGAGGGAAACTGCGAGCAGCAGCGCATGGACACAAAGAGAATCCCATCGAGCATAGCTCCCTCGGCCGCTCAGACCCCTACGGCTTCGGCCGCTTCTACCCCGGGCCCTGCGCCTGCAGCCGCCCCAGCCGCGGTCCGCAATCCTGGCTCTGCGTCTGTCGCACCTGGCCCTGCTAGCAACGGCCTACCAAACATGCTGCTGGCAGGCCAGCAGCAGCCCCAAGCAATGGGCCAAATGCAACCGCAGGCACGGAAAAACTTGGCGGTTGCGGCAGCCGCAACCGCCCTGACGGCAAAAAACCAGGAGCAAGGCCAGCTCTACCAGCAACTTATGCTCAAACGCCACGAGCAGCAAAAGATCCTGACGGCCCAGCGTATGCCGCAGCTCTCGGTGCAGACTCAGGGACCCCCTGTTCAGGTCAAGATCGAGTCTCCCATCCAGCAAGGCCAGGGCCAGTCTCAGCCACAGCCCCAGCCTCAGCAGCAGCAGCAGCAGCAGCAGCAGCAGCAGCAACAGCAGCAGGCCCAAGCGCAGATCCTCGGCATCAAAAGTTCAGATTCACCCTTGAACTCGCCAACTTCGCTCTCATCAGCCAATTACAGCCAGTTCTCGAACCAGTCGTTTTTGCCAGGCGACGCCACCCAGCAGCAATTTCTTTTTGGCTCCGACGCCGATCCGGCTCAGCAGCTCTTGTACTATTCGTCCATGACACCGAATGATTCTGTTAATTCCTCTCCCAAATCCGCGACGGCTCCGCAGCTTCACTCGCAACAGGTCATCTCGCAGCTAACAACGCCAGCCAACGGTGGCCAACTCTCCCCGCAAACTGCGGCGGTGCAGCATCAGCATCTTCAAGAAATGAGTCGCCAGCAGCCGCAAAGCCCGTCCATACAGCATCAGCACTCGCAGCTCTTTACCCCGCAGCTGCAACAGCACACTACACAACCTGGCAACCAAGTGTTTTTTACTGTACACCCGAGCCAGCTCAACGTTGGCGGTCACCGGAATCGTTCCAGCCAGGCAGCAGCAGCCGCTACCGCTGCGCTTTACCCGCAAGCATCTCCTGTCCAGGCACAGCGACAGCCCCAGGCTCATCAGGCTCAGTATCCTGCCAAGTCTCCAGGGCTCGCACGTCAAGTTGTGCAGAAACAGGCCACTTACGCCAACTTTGTAGATACCTTCTCTGGCGATGGTAAGGGCAACATTATGATCCAACCCGCGGCGCAGTGCCAGCCTGGACGCAATAACGACCCTCGGTCGCCGTCAATCACCATCTCGACCAACTCTGACGCTCAATTTGACGACTACCTTCTAACTCCGCTGTCATCTCTTCAGTCTCCCGACAGCTCGCCTTTCATTTCACAACAGCTGCTTGCCTATCGCCAACAACAGCAGCAACAGCAGCAGCATCAGCAGCACTCGGCCAACAGACAAGCAGGGCAGCGCCCCGGATCGTCCCAGCAATATCCGTCAAACCTCTCTCTAATGTACCCGGCATCGTCGTTGGTTTTTTCGGACGGCTCGTATGTGCCTTCAACACCCATGTCGGGCGCGCTTACCTCGGAAGCGTCAGCGTCTGTGCGCGGCTCATTGACCGGCTCGCTTACGGCAGATGTTTGGCATGCCTCGCCGGCCAACTCTCCGCCAAAGAGCCACGGCTCCCGACTTTCTCTGATTGGCTCGCGCATCAGCAACGAGGAGGAGATGCAACAGCTTTACTCTGCGTTTGATGCAGCAGGCCCAGAGTTTCTTGGCGTATCGCCGCTAGGCGATCTTTCTGCACCAAGTGACTTTGACATGCCGTCGGTGCCACCCGCAGTGACACCGGCGGACGACCCCGACGCAATGGCCACAGATGCTCATGACACTGAAGAGGAAGGGTCGATTGCCTCGACCGGCCCGCTGGAGATGATGGCTGCGCGCCTTGGGGCTGGCACAGGCGGCAGTACCGGCGCTGCCAAGGACGCCGTCCCTCCTCCACCGAGCGAAATGATGGACTCGTTCATGGGCGACGCTGGCGAGGAGGAAATGGACTCTGACCTGTTTCGAGAGTTTGACATGGGGCAGATTCCGCTAGACGAGATGGTTGGCAATGGCATGTCGTCATGACGAGGGCACCTGTGGTGAGGTCTTTAATTTTATCCATATTTATTTTGAGCGCACTGCGATTTGTAGTGGATATATCTATTTAATGCACAATGAGAAAGCCATTCTGTGCTACTGAACTAGGCCGTTTGCGGCGTTGTTGTGATTTTGCCCTGGGCCTCAAAGTTCTCAATCAGCATGAGCAGGGGCTCCATTTCCTTGCGGTCCATGAGGTCGAACGAGCGGCCAAACGTGATGAAGTGGGCGAAAAACGAGTTCCAGTGCGCCTCCAGCGACAGGTGGACAATCTTGTCAAAGTGGTTGTGATAAATATGGGCAAAGATGCGGAAGATTTGCTTGTAAATGTTTTTGAGCACCATCATGTAGTGGGCCGGGAACGGCACGCCCTGCTTGGTGGGGAACAGGGTTTCGTCGTCAAACTTGGATGAGATCCACGTGAGCACGTAGTCAATGTAGACATTGGCCGGCAGTCTTGTTTGCTTGCGGTTCTGGTCGATCCACAGGTAGTCGACGCCGGGCCCGGCGTTCATCGTGGGGCACTTGTCGGGCGTGACAAACTCCTGCAGCACGCCGTAGAACTGGTTGATGTATGTGTAAAACTCAAACACGTTGAGCACAAGCCATTCGCTCGGGTCCACGTACTTGGGCAGCATGACAATGGTCTGGAACGAGCCCTTGACGAGGGCTGTTCGCACAAACGGCTGGCACATAAATAAGGGCAGCTGGCGCTGCGCAGCAGCGGCAGGCTGCGGCTGGGAAACTTGCTGGGCGGGTTGCTGCGGCTGCCCTCCGTATCCCGACTGCTGGGCGGACGAGAGGCCACCCCCGAGGAAGGAGCGGCCAAACGCACCAATGCCCGACGACGCTTGTTGCGGGGCAGGCACCGGCGCGGACGTGTCCATGGCCTCCTGGGCCTTGTTCTTTTTGGACGAGCGGCCAAAGCCGCGGCTGAGTTAGTATGGAACGCTGAGCAAGTAGTCCTGCCAGAAAATCGCAGCCCTACCTACCTAAATGTGTTGAAAAACGACATTGGACAACGGCAAGTGGTGCTTCGTGGGAACAATTTCAGCACCTCAGTATGCTAGTGGGGGGCCCCTTAAATCACAGCCGCGCAGTGGATGAGGCGTTGACGCGTTCCGTGAGCAAGGGGCACTTGAAACGGGGAGGGAGGGGCGCGGAGAACCGCTCTGAATTACACCTCTGAAATCTCGCTGAATACTGTGGGTTTTTGCCACTACTCTACTGGGCCACTCTGCCGCCCCCGCCGCTCCTCTTCCCTTCTAGCTGCCCGCCGCGGTATATCCTGGCCTGCCAGCTTCCGGAATGCCCTGGACTAGCCCCCCCAGGAACGCTAGTGGCTCTTCCCCCCTGTGAGTCAAGGATCAGCAGGGTCCTTCCCCCCAGGCGGAATGCCATCTGGTAGGGGAGGGGAGACTGGCAGAGAAATTCGGTGAAACCCCCGCTTTCCCTTACTGGCAGAGAAATTCGGCGAAACCACCGCTTTCCCTTACTCTCCAGCCCGCAACTGTGATCTCCTGCAACCGGCAACGGCCTAGCGATCCCTGCGTTGCACAGCCTTGCCTGTGGCCCTGGCAGACGATGAGCTACTCGTTGAAAGACCAGAAGGAGTGTCAGGATCACTTGTCGCCTTGCCTGAGAACAACTTCGGCGACCAGGGCTCTGTCATTTGATAGAGGGGTAGTGTTTGCTGCGCTCGCTGGACTCGTAATCGGCAATCGTGGGGCAGTGCCCCACTACCAAGCTCTCTGGCAGCAAACACCAACTATCAGCCAGGCCAAGCCCTACCACAAGGGCAATTACATTATGAATACACGTCTCTACCCACCAGCGACGTTGCTGAGCATGCCTCAGGTCTCCAGCGCCCCTGCCTACACTCCATCTCTCCCCCCGAATTCATCGGCTCCGGGGACCTGCACAGCCGCGCCGAATCAAACCCACCCCATCTGCTCCTCGAGATAAAGCACATCCTCTCCTTCACCCACAAGTAATGGCATCCAACGAGCTAATAGAAAATATTAGGTAAGAACCAACTGCAAGCAACAACTGTCACAGCCTCATTCTAACGCAGTCGTTTCAAGGACGCACTCAACGAGCCTGAAGATGCCTCCGACTCGGACGAGTCCATAGGCAATGCCTACTCGAACCGAGGCAACAAGCTCAAGCGAAATGCCCGCTTGGTGCACGAGGGCAAGCTCAGTTCGGTGCCCCTAGATGGCTACCAGCTCAATATTGTGGATTTCGCTGGCGAAAGAAGGGCCATTGTTTACAACAAGAAGCGGAAACTGCACTCCCCCAAGGGCGAGGACGAGGAGGACGAGTCTGAGGAGGAAAATGCGTATCAAGAGATCGATTTGGAGGAGATAATGAAGCCTGTGAGCACTCCCAGTGAGCTTGTCACGCACAGAGCCGTTTCCAAGGTGTTTAAATCGCCTGTGATCAAGACAATGTACACCAGGGCGCTTGACTTGATTTTGGAGGAACAAAAGAAGATTGTGGCTCTCTCAAAGCTTATGAGCATGTTTCTGGGAGATGATACCCGCCAGTATATGGTGGAAAAGCTGAATCTGCCGGATTACCTGGAGAATGGCGCAGACCCCACAGCCATGTCTCGGCGCACACGTTCCTCCGCGGAAGTGGACCCATTCTTTGCCATGCCCGATCTGTCACAGCAGAAGCAGATCGATGTAGACCCCGAGGTGCTGGAAGAGACAAAGCAGCTGACGCAAATTGCATTGCAGCGCTCAGAGGAGTTTGTCCGCTGCATGACGGCCGTTCGCTTTGGCTTGCTGAAGGCTAACCGCTACAAGGACCAAGTGTACGAGTGGTGTAAGGAAATGAAGGAAGACGAAGAGCGTCCTGAGATTGAAGAGGAGGAGGGCGATGAGAGTTTGGATGAGTAGCGGGAGCTAATGGCCAGTGCATGGTCATCAAATAGTTTATTTATATTTACTTCGAGTTTTGCGATAACCTTAACAGGTTGCTTTATCATGGGAGGAGATTTGAGACAAGCTACTCTTTGCCATACTTGTGGCACTCCTCCAAAAAGAATCTCACCTGCTCCGGATCCATGAACGGTTGCGTGCCATGGCCAAAGTTGATGATATATCTCTGCTTGCCAAAACCCTCAACCATGGCCTTGACCTTTTTGGAAATGGTTTCCTTAGAACCGTAAATGATGCATGGATCACAGTTGCCCTGCAGAGTTACTGAAGAGCCCACCCGCTCACGGGCCTGTTTAGGGTCGTGAAGCCAGTCCAGCGACAGCGCATCATAGCCAGCCTTGGACAAGGCCTCCAGAGCGTACCACGAGCCCTTGGCAAACACCGTCATGGGAACGGGCTCCTGGCCCAGCTCCTTGAGCCGTTTTGGCACACGCTCAGCAATTTGTCTGAGATAGGGCAGTGAAAAGGTCTTGAAATCGTCCGGGCCGAGCTCGCCACCGTTGGACTCAAAGACCTGCAGCATCTGGGCGCCAGCAACAACTTGCTGAGCCAAGAACTCAACAGCCACGTCCGTCAGGCCCTGAAGCACCTTGTGAGCGGCCTCGGGGTACTTGAAGAGCCAAGTCTTGGCGAAGCGGTACATTTTGGACGAACCGCCCTCGGTCATGTAGACGAGCAGCGTCCAGGGGGCTCCACAGAAACCCAGAAGCGGCACACGGCCTGCCAGCTTCTTGCGGGTCATAGTGATGGCAGCAAACGCCCAGTCGAGCTCTTTGGTGACGTCACAGTCAAAGTTGAGCTGGTCGATCTGCGAAGGGTCCCGCAGAGGCTCCGGGAAGGAAGGACCGACCTTGTCAACCATCTCCACCTTCATGCCAATGGCCTGAGGGATAACAAGAATGTCAGAGAAGATAATGGCAGCATCAATAAGTCCATCAAAGTGGTCGATGGGCTGGATGGTGATTTCAGAGGCCACTTCGGCGTCCCTGCAGGTCTCGAAAAAGTCCCGCTTTCCCTTGGCTTCGTGGTACTCAGGCAGATAACGGCCAGCCTGGCGCATCAGCCACACCGGAGGGCGCTCCACAGGCTCTCCGCGAGCCGCGCGAAGGATCAGATCGTTTTTTAGCTCGGCAAACATGTTGCTTGCGGTCAGAGATGGGGGCGTGAAATTTAACCGAAGACGTTACCCCGAAGTGGCAGCTGGCGTAGTTGGGCGGCGACCGTTAAATACGAAGGGGGGATGAGAGAAGGCAGGCGGCAAGTGCAAAAAATTGAGTAGCCAATTGTAGGTGAAATCAACGAGGATATGCTTTTTCTTTGTTAACTTGGCTTCGCTGATTCTCCCGTTTATTAATGATTGCAATACCGGTGCTGGCCCATGTCGAGGGAGCAATCTCAGAATCGATGAATCAGTTGCCGGACACAACTGGCTAAAAAAATTCATGTTCTAGCTCTTTCAAATATTAAATATTACTATACACATTCTTTGACCACCGGGCTTGCTTCTTACTCGTAGACCAAAACAAGTCGGTCATCCTCCTTTTCGTCGCCGCCGTCTAGCAAGTTGGCAACTGGCCCGCCCAAGGTCGATTCGAACAACCCAACAATTAGCGGCTTCAGCTTCTCACCAGTCTGCTTGAAATCAGGGTAGGCATTAACCTCCAGTAAATGCACATGCGAACTGGAGTCGACGAGAAAGTCCAGTCCGTAAATCTCAAACGAGTTCTCGACAGGCTGGAAATTGATTCGATCCGCAATAGCAGCCTTGTATAGATCGCCGACAATAGAGCAAATCTCCTCGAAAATCTCACTGGCCTTCTCCAGCCCCAGATCCCAAAATAGCTGAACCGAAATCTCGTCAGCAGCATCGCCTTGTATACAAGTGTTGGTCAAATGTGCCTCAAGGTCAGAGCTATTCACATCGTAAGGCTTGAGAGCAAACAGAGCAAGAATGTTGCGATAGACGTAAACCTTGAGATCTCCAACACATACCACATACACTCTGAGATGAAATTTTCTGTTCTCAAACTTCGACAGAATCATTGGATCAGCAACGTACTCTTGCACAATGAAGTGACGTAATTGACTTGTGATGATTCCACGATTGTCATCCGCACTTTCTTCCTCTTCCTCATCACTCTCCTGGCCTTCTTCAAACGAATCAAAGATCTCCTGCAGTTCCTCGATAGTTTTAAACACTCTAATTCCCTGCGCCCTATCGCTCATGGATGGCTTGAGAATCCAGACTTTCTTTTCCTCTTCTAGCTCCTGCCGCAGCTCGTAAGCCTCGTCCAGAGCATCGTCAAGGAACTCAGCGTAGTCCACTTCAATGTTGTACGCTTCAGGAAATGCACGAGCCAAGGCGCTGGAAGGATGCTTCGCAGTGAACATTTTGACAGTGTGGGCCAAGTAGTGTTTTCTGATAAGGCCTTTTCGGTATACATAAGAGCATGAAACGTAGTTGGGGTCTCTGCCAATACGGTCAAAATCAAGCTCTTCATACTCACCATAATGCAAAACTTTACCTGTAGTCGGCAGCTCTGACAAGATGTCGACTTTTTCAAACCGCTGTGTAAGGACATCAACGATGATAGGATAAATGTATGATTCTTCACTTATTGTCAGAGCACAGGTGAACGCCGGTTTTAAAGATGTCTGGGTGAAGTCTGACCTAGGTTAGGGAACGGCTCTATATTTCTATAATGAAAATAGGAAGGGGCGCTACTTACAGTTTGATCTCTCCGGTCATAGGAACTTCTGCAAATCTGGCCTTGATAGGGGTGACACTGAGTTAGTAAATGAACGGCTTTGACAGTTTGGGGAGAAACGTACCTGATATCACCATTGGCAATAGTAAGCGCATCGCTATTGGGAAACTTGTCCTTAGCTTCCTGCACGGATTTTTCGACTGACTCAAAATCGGGAGACCACTTGAAAACAGTCTTCTCTCTGTCAAACGACGAGGCCCACGTGTTAGCAAGAACGTGTGTGTACTTGATCTTGGAAGCTTCTGTGAGGTCATCGGAAAGGGGCACGTTGATGGTATATACATCAACCTCGGGATTCCAGTTGTCGTAGAGATACTGAACAAGCTTGGTTGAGATCTTTGACGCAACCTCGAGCTGGTGCTTCTGATGGTCACGGGTCTCAAAGGCATACGAAATGGCAATGGACTTGTAGCCACAAACCGCACCCTCCAAAGCGGCACCGACAGTGCCTGATGACATGATGTAGACAGCTCCCGAGTTTCTGCCATAATTTGGGCCGGAAAGAACCAGGTCTACAGGACCCTTGTCTTCAAACAAACCATTCACGCCGATATTGGTGCACGAGGCAGGAGTACCATCCAGCAGAATTAGCTCGGTTCCGTCAATATCCTGGGGCCCATTGTAGGGACCCCGATATTCGACCTCATCCGCAGACGTCTTGACACCATACAAATACTGCATTTCCACGTCCTTGCCGATCAGATGAGCCTTTCCGATCCACGATTTCTGAGACGCTGGCAAAGCAACCGAAAGCTGCCAATCGGTGTACTTGCGAATAGCCTCAATGAGGTAGTGGACGTAGGGAGAGTAATCATCAGATGGTGGACCATCGTCGTTAGTCAAAAGAACGTGCATGTTGCAATGGAGGAGTTGAAGCTTCAGGCAAGTGGACTTAAATCATGCAGCAATAATTTTTTGACTAATCCGAGGCGTGGGGCTCAGAGCGGAGCAGATTGGAGATTTTGGAGCGATCACAATACTAGAGGTAAAATAGAAAGTTGGAATTGGATCATTGCGATCGGTAATGCTATTGGCCCTTTTTTAGGCTCAGCTTTCTATCAGGGCACCGCTGACGATGTCTTCACGCTGCTCTGTTCAGAATAGTGGACTGTGTGCCCCACGGATATTCTTATCGGCCCCGAATAATACAGCGCAGCATTGCTGCAGTAATGGCTTCAAGACACAAAAGAAAAGCGTTTAAATACAATCTGTTTACACAAACCATCACTTTTTGCGCTATTTTTTCACCATTATCTCGCTGCAGCCCCTTCCTGATATGCACTCTCGAGCGTTGCTTCCAATGTCGCTCCTCGAGGAGCCGCCCCAGACTGCTTTAGTCATGTGCCCCAGATTCATCCTACCTCGAAGAATCATCGCGGAGAAGTGGACAAGCTAGTGGAATAACAGGGCCAGAGTATTTCAACTAAATTTCTTTTCCCCATGAAGTATATCGCGGAGTTTGAGCGTGGTTTAGAGCATTGCTTCCGTGTTGATCCCTGGCTCAGAGAAGCCATGGCTGGCCATGTGTTCCCTGGCTACTCGGTGGAGGCCCGAAATCAGAAATTTAACTCATTTGCAAGTCTCTCTAGGGCTATAATAGGTCAACAGGTATCCGGCGCGGCTGCACGATCTATTGCCAACAAGTTTCTGGCACTTTTTGGCATGGGACCCAATGCCGCAGATGCTGCTGTGGCTTCTAATGATTCTCAAAGCCCGGCCAAAAGGAAGGAGGCTGGTACCGAATTTGATACATTTCCAAGTACTCAGATGGTGGCTGCTATGGAGTTTGAGACGCTGAGGAGCGCTGGGCTGTCAGGTCAAAAGGCCAAGTATATCTACGAGCTGGCAAAGGCGTACAATGAAGGCACCATTTCAGATCAAAAACTTTTGGAGGGAACTGACGAAGAGGTGACAAATCTTTTGGTGTCTCAAAAAGGCATAGGCCCTTGGTCTGCGGAAATGTTTATGATGTTTGATCTCGCCAGAATGGACATTTTCGCTATGGGTGATCTCGGCATTCAGCGAGGAGTGTGCAACTACATGCGCCTATCCCCAGGTCTGAAAGAAGAGATGAAGCGAGTAGACTGGAGCGAAAGACCTGTCAAACATCTGAAAATCAAGAAGCTCAAAGCCACTTCATCATCGTGGAAGATGCCAACGGTACAGGAGATGGAGTATGTTAGTGAGAAGTTTGAACCCTACAGATCAGTGTTAATGGTTATGTTATGGAAGCTCTCTGATACCGATGTGGGCGTCTTGACTGGAGATTCTCCGAAAAAGACGCCGAAGAAAAAGGCAAATGGCAGTCCACAAAAGAGGACTGCAACGAGTAACGGAAACGAAGCGAGTCCGTCCAAACGTCGCAGCACGAAGTCGGAAATAGCTGGGCTAGATCCTGAGGAGGAAAAAGAGGTTGTCGAAGCAATGAAAGACGCCATGATCCGTGTTGACGACGCTGACGTCGACGGACTTCTCGTCAAGAAGGCAAACACAGGGCCGCCAGATGGAATAATGACTGTCCCAGATCCTACAACTGTGTTTGAGTCTTCCCCACGACGGTCCCGGCGAATCGCTGCTAGCAAGTCTAAGGAATAGGCCATCTGCCATCAACCAATCAGATGGCTCTTATTGAGTGAAACTTGTATATTAAATATCGGCCCATATAGGGCTACTATGTCAACTATTTACATAAATCCGAGCCTATCAGAACTTCCACTTCTTGAGATACTCGAACAGAGCCTTGTGGTAAGGAACCTTCTCGGCAGTCTTTTGTGCCTCGCCCACAATTCTCTGGTAGTAGTTGGGATTGGACTGTGGAGCGAGAACTCTGTCAGACAACTTCCATAGATTAGAGCTGCTGTTGGATGCGATCTCCTTGGCGGCATCAATCTGAGTAGCGAGAAAGTCAGCAGAAGGAATCTTACTTTCAGACCCCTTGGCAAGCTCCTCATATCTACCGAGCTGTGTATTTTTCAGCGACAGGAAAACCTTCTGCGAATCTGTAGGCCACTGGCTGAGAGTTTTCGCCAGCGTCTTTGCAAGTTCTATTTTCTTTGACATGGAGGTGGCTTTGAAAGGTCAATTTTCCAGCTGCTCGGATAATGGGCCAGGGCCCAGACCCTTGGGAGTGAGAAGACCAGAGCCAGAAATGAAAAGCAGAATAACTACAAGAGGGGAAGGAAGTGAACTTTGACACGGAATTGTGAAATTGTTGCCTCTTTTATTGGTAATAGTGCACGGAATTTTTCCCCACTCATGTTATCTCGTTATTGTTTTGCTGCCGCATTCGCGGAGATAACTTCTGGGCTAAATCCGAACGGTTGGATAGTTTAATCAAGAATCAAGAAATACAGCAGAGATGAGTACATTGACAGGAAGTTGAAGATTCGTGAAGCATCCATAAATCTCGGCGTCAATGGTCTGCTCATCTTTACCGTCCTACTTTTTCTATTTCTTGACTGTGAACTCACTAGCTGTCCGAGATTCTCACTCGCTCAGTCACAATGAAGTCTCGGAGAAACTTCTAAACCGATAAGTTTCGGAGAACTAGTAAACCGATAAGTATCGGAGGAGAGCTACTAAACCGATAAGTCCGAGCAGACATCAAAATATAAAATATGGGCCTCATGGCCAATTAGAGGAGCCAGATAATACTAACTTTGCTTCCGCTACCATGACCGTCGCTAGAATTGCTATGAACTCTGGCTATGCCATCCCCCAAGTGGGCTTGGGCGTCTACAAGGTAGATACCAAGGATGCACTCGCTTCGGTTGCGATAGCCCTAAGAAACGGATACTCCCATGTTGATTCCGCTCAGTTTTATCAAAATGAGGAACCGGTCGTGGACGCTATCGCATCCTTCCTTAAGGAGACTCCATCAGTCTCCAGAGAGCAGATTTTTTACACCACTAAGATCCTTCCTGCGGAAGATGAGACTTACGAATCGGCTTTGAAGAAGCTTGAGCGTTCGTGTCAAATTGCTAAGAAGATTGACTACATTGATCTGATGCTTATCCACGCTCCCGTTGGCGGCAAAGAGGTGCGCCTCGCATGTTGGAAGGCAATGCAGGACTACGCGCACGCAAAGAAGATCCGCTCAATTGGAGTTTCCAACTACGGCATTCATCATTTAAAAGAATTACTCGCATGGGATGGGATGACCATTCGTCCGGCTGTTAACCAGTTTGAGTTGAATCCTTGGCTACAGCGCACGGAATTGGTCGACTACTGCAACTCTCAGGGCATTGTCATTGAGGCATTTTCTCCATTAACAAGAGGCTTCAGGCTTGATGATCCAGAGCTTAAGGCACTTGCTGAGAAGTACAATATTACCACTGCACAAGTCTTGCTCTCCTGGAATATCTATAAAGGTTGGGTCACGCTTCCCAAGTCTGTCACTGAGCAGCGCATCATTGACAATCTCAAGGCTTGCGAGATCAAACTATCAAAGGAGGACTATGACAACCTTGGCGACGCCAAAGATTACTACGTAACGCTAGAAAGATGGGATCCCACAATCTGGGCCTGATTCAATATGTATTGATACTTTTAAAAATTGAACTTTGTTTATTCCTCCTGCTGCTCAAAGGCTTTGAGGCCCTTGGTACCCTCAGCCCAAGAAACACCATCAAATACAAGCTTCTTGAGTGCCTCAATAACGTCTGGAATAGATCCACGTACTTGTTGGGTGCTATCACGCTCGCGGATAGTTACGGTATTATCCTTCACAGTCTGGAAATCAATGGTGACGCCAAATGGGGTTCCAAGCTCATCGTTACGAGCATATCTCTTACCGATAGAGGCAGAGGAGTCATCGACCTTAGAGGTGATACCAAGACCACGCAGTTTTCTGGTCAGCTCAGAAGAGTACTTTTCAAAAGCGTCGTTGTTAGAGAGGGGCACAACAAGCACTTTGAAGGGTGCCACCAGGGCGGGGAATGAAAGAACACCGCGGGCAGCATCATCAGGTCTGGTCCAGAAACTGTGCTCAATCAAGGAGTAGAGAATACGGCCAATGCCAAACGAGGGCTCAATAACGTTGGGAGTGTACTCACGAACGTGCTCGGTGCGCGTGCGCTTTTCAATATTAATGAAGGACTTGTCAAGAGAAACAGTGCCCTCCATTCCCTCAACAGTGAAGGTGATTTCACCCTTTTCGGCGAGCTCCTTGGCGAGCTCCTCCTTCTCGCACTCGGTTCTACTCTCAAGCCAGGCTTCGACCTTGGGGGCATCCTTACGGAACTTGGGACCAAACTTTTTCTTCTGGACATCAATCTCGTAAGCCTCAACAGTGACTGGTTTGTCAAGAGTCTGTCTAACAACAAGCTTCTCCTTGGTTCTAGCGGAGTGGACAGAAAGATCATATGCCGAACGGTCGGCACAGCCAACACACTCGATCCATCCATAGGAAGACTGAAGCTCAGCATCCCAGCAGTCAGCAGCGTAATGAGCCATCTCATTCTGCATGTGCTGTCTAAAGCGGACACGCTCCTTGTCAACACCAATCTTGAGCAGGAACTGATAAATTCTAGCCAGGAAGTAGCCAAGTGTCTTGTTATCAACCATGCCGGACTCGACAGCCTCGCGGACAGTAATTTCAGAAATCTCAGTCTTGCCTGCAGCCTGAACGTCCTTCGGCAAGAAACGGAGCACGGTGTCAGCGACTTCGTCGAAGCGCTTGTGGTCTTTGTCGTTGGGGTCAACGAAGTGCTCAATCTCAGCCATGACAAACTCTCTGACACGCAGAAGACCAGCGCGAGGGGAAATCTCGTTACGGAAGGATTTGCCAATAGAGGCGGAAGCAAATGGCATCTTGAGGTTATTGCACTCGAGCAGCTTGTTGAAATTAAGGAACTGGCCCTGAGCAGTCTCAGGTCTCAGGTAGCCCTTGAGCTGACCAGAGGGGCCAATTGCGGTGTCAAACATGAGGTTGAACTCCATAGGCGGGTCGAGCTTGCCGCCGGTAGCCGGGTTGACGATTTCGTACTTCTCAATAAGCTCGCCAAGCTCGGGTCCAGAATAGCCGTCAATCTTGGCCAACACTGACTCGTACTCTTCGACCTGAGCATCGTCAAGCTTGACTGCCTTGATCTCCTTGACCTTCTGCTTACGCTTCTTCTTCTGCTCGTCAACCTCAACTGGCTCTGTCTCCTTCTGGCCACGGGCCTCCTTGTCTCCCTTAAGACGGGCCTCCAACACCTCCTCGACAAGATGGTCGGCACGGAAGATCTCGCCAGTGGCCTTATCGCGACACATCCAATCAGAGAACTTGTCAACGTGGCCAGAGGTCTTGAAGACCTCGTAGGGAGTCAGCATGGTACAATCGACTTCCTGCATATCCTCCTCCAAAACAAAGTGCTTTCTCCAGACATCGAGAATGTTAGCCTGGAGCGAGCAGCCTGGTGGGCCGTAGTCATAGAGACCAGAAACACCGCCGTAAATGTCAAAAGCCGGAGCGTAGAAGAATCTGCGCTTCATGACGCTCTCGACAGCCTCGCGGGAAACCTCTTGGTTAGCAGGACGAGCACTCATTGTTCTTTTGTAACGTCTGCCTAGTTGATAGCCTTTTGGAAACTGGGGAACTTTGTGCAAAAGTTCAGATAGTCGCCTCGTTTTGAGCGTTGGATACACCTAGAGATGTGATGACGGATCGAACAATGACTGAAATTTTCAGGGTCTAAATAGTGGGGCTAGAGTGGGAGTTAGTTGTTCCCGGGGGAGTTCTGGGGAGAGTGGGGGATGAAGAAGGCGTAAACTGCGAAAGTGAGGCACTTTGACTCATAAGAGGAGAAAATCATTTTAAAAACATTGTCTATTAAATACAATTGCATGATTTCGCCGTGGTAGGGATCGCCAGTTTCTGTCGAACTTCGCACTTAGGAGTGAAGCTTTGCGATGACTTCCCCAAGCACTAGATTCAGTTTCCAGAAAATGTTTTGCTTATTTTGAGCTGGAAATAGCCGAAGGAATGAACTATGCAATGATCGGAACAGTCATATCGGACGGTGATGTCTTTGCTTTTGCGACTTTTTCTTGCCGCAGACCAGGTAGAGGGGAGGGCGTGATCCAGCCTACGTCCGCGTCGATCTCGTAGAATAATCTTTAGGCGAAACAACCAGACCTTTTCCCTTACTTGCTCCCCTGTAAATGGTCTCCAAAATGTCAATCATCTCCTGCTTATCATCCAGGACCCAGTTGAGCTTGTTGTTGTTACCGGTGCCAAAGTCACACAGTATGTGCTTGTTGCGATAGAAGAACATGACAGTCACCGGGTCGTAGAGCTCGTACATCTGATTGAAAGCAGGAACTTGGTCTATATCGCAGACATAAATAACGGCAAAGTTCCGCACTTTCTCAGCTATGGAGTAGAGAACCTCATCCATCCTCATGCAGTCTCGGTCATAGTCTCTTCCAAAGCGGATCACGACCAAGCGATCCTCTTCAGAAAGAATGGCCTGGTCAACGTGCCAGCCTGTTCTCAGGTGAGGCAATAGTACCGATCCCATTTTTTATTACTGTAGATTAACTAGTATGTGAATTGAAAAGTCTGGGTTGATGAAATCATCTAGAATGCCCCAAATTTCAGTGGGAGTGTGGTAAGTCGGCCGGTAGTGCAGTCCAAAGGGAGGTTTCTTCTAAATCAAAGTAAGAACTAGCCGAGAAAACTAAGTTGCCCGAGAGCAATTAAAGGTCTCGACTGAGCGTCGCAAAAAGTGATTTGCAGTTGCCAATTCGAAAAGTTTCTGCAAAAGTCCAAAAAATAAGTTGCAGAGCCCTACGGGGGGCTCGAACCCCCAACCTTTTGATCGCTTATTGCTGGGCAATTAAGAGTCAAATGCTCTACCGATTGAGCTAGCAAGGCAACTTGTTGAAATTAAATGTCGACGTCAGTACTTATACTGAATTTCTTGTTAAAAAAACAGGGATCTGTGCTATTTAGATTACTTTCACTGACTATTCAATAAATTCTTATCTTTTCTTACCATTGCGAAACTCAATTCAACGAAGAATCACTCTAATAAATGATTTTTCACCACTTTCATGGAGAAATATAAACCATGTGAAAATCTTTATAACACCACAAACATTTTTTTAAGAAAAATATCTGGCCTCGACACTCAAACACCGAACTCTTTCACCCGCGCGGTCTCGCAGCTCAGGCCAACTTATTTATTAAAACATCTTTTGGCGTCGATATGGCTGGTGCATCCAAAGAGCTCGCCAAGCTCTGTTGCACCGTCATTCTTGATGTCTATGGTGAAGTTGCCAGCGTGATTCTACTTCAGCTCTTCTCTCTCGGCCGTCTCACTCTGAGAGAATTGGGCATGCGCACAGAAATGAAGCCCTCTCAGCTCACCACGGCTCTTGTCTCTTTAGTGCAGAATCGTTTTGTGCTCCACAGACGTGAAGGAAACGCCACATACTATTCAGCGAACGCGTTGCAGATCTATCATTTACTCGAAATGGGTGATATTTGCTGCAAATTTTCGGGCAGGATCAAGAATACTTCTTCACAAGAGCACGAAAAAACAGCGCAGGAGATCATCAAGAATCTCATTGTGTACGGACATATCCAGTTTAGCGACTATTTGGAGGCCCGAGACAAGGCGGATCACGAGCAAGTGAGAGCCACAATTACAAAGCTAGTGCAGCAGAGACTGCTACGGCCTCTCATTGAGTCGGAGTTTGAGCCTCTAGAAGACTTCCTTGACTCAAAGACACAAGCTCTCTATGTCGACAAATTGCGCAATAGGAGAACGGACAACAGCGTCAACGAGTCCAAGTTACTGGCTGAGGCCAAAAGCGAAGCCTACCAAATGCTCAATGAGATCCTCTCTACTCGAGATGATCCGAGCTGGGGGCTCGATGTTGTTGGCAAGTCTGAATCCAAGTTTAGTGGATCAACCTACATTGCTGGCTCTGGCCAAACCAAATTCTCGGTCAAGGCTGATGCAGTTTTGGCAGTTAACTTTGACAAGTACCTTGTTATTCAGCGCAGTGAAGAATTGGTCAAGTTTGCCACCGAGCGTGTTGGAAAGATTTCCGCTATGGTGTATGAAAAATTGCTTAGTGTCTACGACGACAAACTACAAAGATGCTCCCAAGTTGTGGATAAGGTGACTGGTGATCTGCTTGTCTCGTCTAACGAGGTTGCAAGACTTCTGGATGACACTATTCCACTCGCCAGTGCGTTTGCTCAGTCTGATAGAAAACGTCCCGCGGATGAGCTGAACGGACAGCCTCCCTCAAAAAGAGTAAAAATGGAACCCGGTCTCGACACTGCTGAGAACAGCGATCATGAATACCATTACGGGAACGGCAATGGAGTCAGCATTAGCAGTGAAAATGGTGGTCATAATGACCGTTTAGCGCTTGTGAACCGACACCTAATGCTCATTGCGGAGTCGCCCTTCAAACTTCTTGAGCGGGTCAACCACAATGACGGTGGCCAATGGGTTGTTCCATTTGCTCAAGCCAGCGAATGCCTCAAGGAGAAAACCTACGAGGAACTGATTGCTGATCGCTTTGGTAAAAAGGAGCTGCGTATTCTCCGTGTCCTCAAAGAATATGGAAGAGTCGACGAAAATCAGTTGTCCCAAATTGCATTGCTTGATTCCCGGGACATTAGAGAAAATCTTTCAAGGATGTCCAATATTGCGTGCGTTAACATTCAAGAGGTGCCTCGTACCAATGACCGAGCAGCTTCGCGCGGGTTCATCTTGTGGTTTCATCAGCCTGCTAGAGCGTACGACCACATGTTGGAAGATCTCTATCGCTCCATCGATAACCTTTACCGGAGACTCATGTCCGAAAGAGAAGCTCAGTCGATGCTTCTTGCCAAGCTTGCCAGAGAAGATGTGCAGGGCAATGAAGATCTGTACCTCACAAAGCAAGAAATTTCGGCGCTCAACGCTCTGAGGAAGAAAGAGGAAAAAATATTGGTTCAGATTCTGAGAATCGATAGACTAGTACGCATTTTCAGAGATTATTGATCTCTATAAGTTAGCATATCTATGAGTATGGATCGTTCCATCGCTCAATAAAATAATATTTCTGAAAAGTGGCCACTCTCAGGTTTTGGTGTGGAGCTTCTCGAATCGCACGCACTCCTCTGCGCTACCCATACAAGTCAAGAATCTCATCAATTATACATGATTCAAAAATAAATAATCACAACCCCAGGGATTGAATTTTGATAAGTCCACAATTCATTCCAATGGCTAGATAATGCGCTGCATGTTGTGCTGGCACAAACTCTAGGGAAGCAATGCTCGCCGCCAACGGGTAAGTGATGACATCATCGTTTGCAGGCGCATTAGAATCATCTTCGATTTGAAAACAGTCGGTCACTCTTATAGTTTGTGAAGCCTCCGCAACATCTACTTTCAGTAAGATCCCCTGCTTGAATACATTTTTTGAGACTCTTTTAGAAACCAGCGCTTTTCTGTACAGATTTCCTAATTTCACACTGCCGTCCACAGATCCTGTCACAATTATTGGATGGTGAGGAGACGCTGCAACAGCCGAGATTTCCCCATTGTGATGAGTGAATGAAGAAGAGTGCAGTTGCTTGCTGATGTGCCTGATAGGTGCGATTCGGGAGGAGCTTCTGTCCTCAACAGAGAAAAAGGCCTCTAGTTGAGGGCAGAAGGCCACGGCTTTGTTGAATGAACGACCTCTGGTAGAAAATGTTTTCGTGCGCCGTATATCTTTAACGTTGAGCAATACAGGTGTGCAGTTGACGTTTCCCAGATACACCATCTCAGGGTAAGTAGGATACGCTGAAACAATTGATGTAAAGCCACTGACAAGCACCGGATCGAGAAAAGAAAGGCTGGATGTGACGTCCTGCGTCTTCAAAATATCTGGCCATCGGACTTCGCCAATAAAGCCATCGACGGTGCCAAAACAGATCTCATTTGGCGTTCTCCAAGTGAAGCAAGAAATTTTCTTGTTCGGGATTGAGATGAGGGTCTGAGGCCGCTCAAGTGAAAGGTTTCTCGTTTCTGCGCCATCTACCATCTCGCGTGTGATTAGGATTGTTCTAATTGCTCCATCCTGGGATAGCGCCGCAAGTACACCTACTTCATCGGAAGGGAGGACATCCTTGCGCCACTCAAGGTGTGTGAACAAACCAGAGTTAGATGAAATAGTGCATTTGAGGCTGGCTGACATGGCGAGAAGGTCGACCTCAAAGATGTAGATCCGAGAGTTTGTGGAGGAAGTACTGAGAAATGCTCTTTCAGCAGTGACGAGTCCACTGTCTAGAGACGTCAAAAACTGTGATTGCTCAGCACTTCCATCGTCGAGCATGGTAACAGCCAGGATTTGCTTGTCGTTCTGGCCCGTCGTTGGAGCCCATTTCATGCAAGTAATAGGATATATTGTGCGCAAAATGAAAGAGGACTCAGATGTTCTGGCACACTCCAAGAACTTGAGATCATAGTTCTGACCATCAATTTCTAGCTTGGACTGTGACTCAATTGGCTTGCTGGCAGCAGCTGACGCTATTGTTTGGGACCCTAACGCCGAGTCTTCAGTCAAGGGGATTGTCAGGTTAATCGGAGCTTCAGACAGCAGGGAGACATCTACAGCAAAAGACAATGCCCCCCACTTGCCCCTGTGAATGATAGCTTGAGTGGTTATTGCGTCATTTGCTCCGAAATGCGCGGCGAAACGATCCTTGAGAGAGTCGGCTTTTCGCGATGACGCCTGTTCCTGGGGTCCAGGGGAATCCCGAGCCTTTTTGCTGGCCAATTTGGTCGCTTTCTTGGCAACCGTAGGCTTGGCCACTTTCTTTGGAACAGTCTCGATTAAAGGCTCGTCAAAATCTGCATCTCCGTCACTCACAACTTCGTCTTCAGATGCCTTGTCTACATCCATTTCAAATTCGGAACCACCCTCCTCGGCTGACGCACCCTGAGCATCACCAAGGACGGCATAGTTGACTTCTTTTCTAGCTCTTTTGGCACGCATTGAGTGCGCCTGAAGTTAGAGCAGTGGAGACGATTGTTTGAAGGCTTCTGCGACTGTCGTGGGTAAATATGTTCTGGTTATCTAACGATAATAATCTTTCTCTGACTCAGCGACACACCTTGTAGGCATCAGGGGCCAGACAGAGGCTGAAAGGTTCGCAAAATATTGGTACTAGACATTGAGGTCAAGCACAACAACAGAAAAAAATTGTGATGGATAAATTCTCCAGCTTTCGCTCTCTGATCTCTGACTTTCTTCATTCTTAACGGTAGCACCGAGATCGCACAGCACGTTAGTGACTGATAAGCCAGAGTTCTCCCATTCCCCGAGATCGGAGATACGGCCAACTTAGTGCGGGGTGTGAGTCTCAAGTCGCAAGCAAGCCGATAACGGTCAAGTTGCCCCACTATAAGTTGAAGCATTTCTCTTGAATAAAGAGCCATCATTCAAAACATTCGTTGCAAGTCAAAAAA
The DNA here is from genome assembly GCA_030561725.1 of Grinbergsozyma bentonensis. NCBI lineage: Eukaryota > Fungi > Ascomycota > Dipodascomycetes > Dipodascales > Trichomonascaceae > Grinbergsozyma > Grinbergsozyma bentonensis. Next base: position 61,323 of record JAKTYB010000016.1, on the reverse strand, counting down.
ATGCCCGAATACACTCACGGTCATGCTGCATCTGTTCTCAAATCTCATTCGTGGAGAACAGTGGAAAACGCACTCAAGTTCCTTGTGCCTGAGCTCAAGCCTGGCATGAAGATCCTTGATGTTGGCTGTGGACCTGGCACAATTACCTGCGATCTTTCGAAATATGTGCCTGATGGACATATTACCGGATTCGATCCCTCCGCTGAAGTTATTGCTAAGGCACAACATCACGCCAAGTCGCTTGGCCTCCAAGAGTCACAGGTCAAGTTTGAGGTTGGTGACATTTACAACTTGGACTATCCAGATGACTCCTTTGACATTGTGTATTGCTCAATGGTTTTGCAGCATGTTCCTGAGCCGATAAAGGCACTTGAAGAGATGCGCCGAGTAGCTAAGAAGGGAGGCATTGTTGCCGCCAGAGAGTCTGACTATGCTATCTTCTGCTGGTACCCAGAATATCCGGAACTCGCTGAGTGGCAGCAGGTTTACGACAAGGTTGCTCGCTCCAATGGTGGTGAGCCCAACGCTGGACGCATGATTCATGCTTGGGCGCGCGCAGCGGGCTTCGACCGCAGCGCTATTGCCTGCACGAGCAGCAGTTGGTGCTACCAGACAAAGGAGTTGGTAGATTGGTGGGGCACTCTTTGGTCCGAGCGCATTCTGGATTCTAACTTTGCCACAACAGGCGTGCGCAATGGCGCTACAACGCAGGAGCAGCTCGAGCGCATCTCGGGGGCGTGGCTCCGCTGGAAGGAGGAAGAGGATGCTTATTTCGTCATCCCGGCTGGTGAGATCATTTGCCGGAAGTAAGTAAAAAATATAGTATGGGTTTATGAGGTGATTGAGGTGATTGAGGTGATTGAGAGTTTTGTTTCGGCGCGTTACGGTTGCATCGCGCACGCCTTGGGATCAGGTTATCCGTCCAAAGCTTGTCAGCTACTTGGCTATCATTGCTTAGTGTTTTTGTCCATGCCTTGACTCCGTCTACTTGGTACTCAAGACGGGTGGCCACAGCAGCAAGTCCGGTTCAGCCTGGCCTCGGCCGCGCTGAGGGGTTATTTCGGGTCCCCCGGGCCTTTCTTACCTGCTTCGCCCTCGGCCCCCGACAACATGAGGTAAGGCGTCCAAAACCGGTGGCTGCTGCATCTCGTATTTTACTGTGCAGGTGACAGCCGGTAGCAAATACGAAGCGGAAGAACCGCCGGCTCGGAGAAATACAATGTGGGAGCGTATGGATCCGCTGCAAGCCGAGAAATTTCTGGGAAACAAGCTTCAAATTTACTATTCTGAAGCAGACCCGATTAGCCCCGTCTATCAATTGGCAGCGCGCCTTTCAACAAAGCCCAACCCCAGGCGTCTGGCTGCAGCATAACCGTCACAGCCGAACAAAACGAGGCAGCAAAGCAGCGCTAGCAAACAAGCCAAGATCCAGCACAGCAGTTTCAATACTTGTACGAAACTTCTTGGCTATTTATCAAGTCAAGAATTTTCCACCGCCTCTGCTCTCTCTCCTCATCACGTCATCCAGTGCACCCCTTTACGTCCACAGAGGGTCCACTGCATCTTGCAGTTGCTTTACTCAGCGCACAGCGCTAGTCCCATTACTCAGCGGCCACTAGCCCTTCTCTACCTCCTCACTATAAAAAAGGCACCAACCCCTGGTAACAACTCGATTTGCTAGTTGTGTGTGGTTGAAAGCTAATTTAGGCCAAAAATCACAATTCTCAGACAAATCACCTCTACTACTCGTCCGCACTCCGCTCGCCTCGGTAGTGTTTTGAACCACGTAGCAACCATGGTCACGACTTCTCCTGCTCCTGATCACTACCAGTACCTTGTCATTGGTGGCGGTTCCGGAGGCGTAGCCTCCGCCCGTAGAGCCGGCAAGCATGGTGCTAAGACGCTTCTTCTTGAATCTGCTCGAATGGGCGGCACCTGTGTCAACGTTGGCTGCGTCCCCAAGAAGATCATGTGGTCGGCGGCCACCATGGCAAAGTCCATTGAGGAGGCTCATGCCTATGGTTTCGATGTGGAAGCCAAGCAGGCTCATACCTTCCGCTGGGGAGAGTTCAAGGCCAAGCGCGACGCTTACATTAAGCGTCTCAATGGCATCTACGAGCGCAACCTAACCAACGATGGTGTCGACTGGCTCTATGGCAAGGGCAAGTTCCTCGAACCAATTGCCTCGGCTGACGGCAAGTCAACTGTCCACCAGGTTGAGGTGGCTCTTCGTGACGGCTCCAGCAAGGTTTATACCGCTGACCGTGTTCTTGTTGCCACTGGAGGCGCCCCGCTTGTTCCTCCGGACATTCCTGGTGCTGATCTTGGCACTACCTCAGATGGATTTTTCGAGCTGGAAACACAGCCTAAGAAGGTCGCAATTGTCGGTGCCGGTTACATTGGAGTCGAACTTGCCGGTGTTTTCAATGGTCTCAAGACTGAAACCCACCTTTTTATCCGTGGTGAGACCGTGCTGCGTGCCTTCGATAGCGTCATTGGCGAAACAATCACGGAGCTCTACGAAAAGCACGGTGTGCATGTGCACAAGAAGTCTGGCGCTTTCAAGAAGGTTGAGAAGACTAGCGATGGCCAGATTCTCATTACCAAGGCTGACGGCTCGCAGGATACCTTTGATGAACTCATCTGGACTGTCGGTCGTTACCCGCTGTCTGATCCTCTCGACCTTGCCAAGGTAGGTCTTAAGGTTAATGAGAAGGGATTCGTTGTCGTCAATGAGTGGCAAGAGAGTAACGTCGATGGCATCTACTCTCTGGGTGACGTTGTCGGTCACGTTGAGCTGACCCCGGTGGCCATTGCGACGGGCAGAAAGCTCTCAAACCGTCTATTTGGTCCAGAGGAGTTCAAGGCTCAAAAGCAAAGCTTCGAGAATATCCCTTCAGTCATCTTCTCTCACCCTGAGGCTGGCTCTATTGGTCTGAGCGAAAAGGACGCCAAAGAGAAGTTTGGTGAGGACCAGATCAAGGTGTACAAGTCCAAATTCATCAACATGTACTATGCCCCAATGGAACAGGATCAGAAAGATCCCACTGTGTACAAGATTATTGTCCAAGGTCCTAATGAGAAGGTGGTTGGTCTGCATCTTGTTGGCGATGCCTCTGCTGAGATTTTGCAGGGCTTTGGAGTTGCCATAAAGATGGGCGCTACCAAGGCTGACTTTGACTCCTGTGTAGCAATCCACCCGACTGCCGCTGAGGAGCTTGTCACCATGGTTTAGAGGGGCTGTACACCAGGGAGACTCAAGCTGATAATGTTGATAATGTTTCGTTACATGAGTACGTATGCAATCTGATATAATCTATACAGTCTATATTCCAAGTTTTTGTTTTTTAGTGACACATTCAAAGATCCTTCTCCTCTAATGCGGCAATGCTGCAGAAAGCGAGGAACGTCATAATTCCAACACCGCCGAGGACATAGTGCGCAGTTACATCAAAAGCTGCAATAACACCCTGCTTAATGTCATCCGGAAGGGTCCAGATATATTCGACAGAGTCCAATACCTTGTCGACAACCTCAGGGTGAGTGGGAAGTTCCTTAATGAGCTGTTCTTGAAGAACATTGTGAAAGAGGGAGGCGACAATCGACACACCAACAGTAAATCCAACACCGCGGAACGTGTAAAGGACAGACGTGGCCATCGCTTGAATATCCTTTGGCACGGAGGCAAGCATTCCTGTCAGTGCGACAGTGATCTGGAATGCGTTACCGATACCCACCAAAACAAATGTGGTGCCAATGACGCCCATACTCATATCTGGCGAGAAGAAGAAAATGGCCACCAAGATACCAGCCAAATAGGTTACTCCACCAAAAATACCGAGCCAATAGTATTTTCCGGTAAGTTTCATAATGAGACCGCACGAGAAGGAACATGTTGAGGCGGCAACAAAGTTGTAAATTAGACACTTGCCAATTTCTGCAGCTGTCATACCCTTCACTGCACCGAGATAGAGAGGAACAAAGAAGATGAAACCATAAGTCGCCATCGAGAAAAACATGTTACAGAGAGAAGAGGCGACAACTGATCTGTTCATCAACACTGGGATGGGAATAATTGGCTCCGCAGCGACATTACTTTCGACGTGGACAAAAATTGTGATGACAATAAAGGAGAGCAGCATGGAACCCCAGACAATTGGGGAGCTCCACGGGTACTGCTGGCCACCAATAGAGAGAGATAGCATAAAGAGAAGGAGAGCCGAGACGATGCAAATAGAGCCCCAGGCATCAATACGCTGCCATGAAGACTTCTTGATCACATGCTCGGGGATTGGGTTGGTGACAGTGGGGTCATCTTGCTCAACAGCTGCCTCGTAGTCTTCACGCGTCGTAACAGTTACCACGGCGCCTGACTTGTCCTGGTCTGCAGGGCTGATGGCAATCGCGATAATCAACGCGGAGAGCGCAATAGATGGCACCTGGCAAAGAAAGGCCACCTGCCAGGACCACTTCGCGGAGATGACACCGCCGAGGAAGCCTCCTAGGGATGCACCACAGCCGTAAATGATGTTTCCAATTCCCTGGAAGAGAGCACGCTCGCGCATAGTTACATAGTCCGAAATGACAATGGCGGACAGAGACATGAGGCCACCACCACCAATGCCCTGGATAACTCTTCCAATAATGAGAGTGCTCAGTGAGTGGCTGAGACCAGAAACAAGGGTTCCGAGTCCGAACAGCAGTTCGCAGAAGAGCAATACTGGTCGTCTACCAAGCAGATCCGAGAGTTTTCCGTAGATGGGCTGCACGGCACAGAAGGCCACTAGGTAGGACGTGGTAATCCACTGGATTTGGCCCAGAGCGTTGAGATCCGAGGCAATATGGCCAAGAAGAGCTGTGACCAGCGTTCCGTCGATTGCAGCCAGAGCCACCAAAAAATACATGGCTGCCAGCACGAGGTACTTTTTTCCGGGATCAGCTTTCTCGGAAACTCTAGCTGAAGCCCCGAGCAGGGGCGTCTGGTCGTCAGACGGCGACCGCGATGGCGAAGTGGAAGTGCTTGCCATATTGCTGCTTGTGGGTGCTTCAAAAAGCGAAATGCAGAGCAGCAGAAAAGATTTATAAAGGACTGCGCTGTAGGCGCGCATTCTTAGGACTCCGTCTGACGGAGTTGCCTATCTGGGCGCACCGAGCTATGCTTATCTTGGTTGGGCACACCAGCCAGTGTGGGAGCTCCTGGGTGACGTTAAGCGGCGCCAGGATGGCGATAGCTGTGTGCAAGTGTCGCATGAGACAGGCGCGGAGGGAAGTGACAGGTGGGCAGCGTGTTTCAGACACCATTAGGTTTGGAGATTACCGGCAGTCACCTGGCAAGTCCTCACTTTTTTTCTTACCGTCTCTCACTCCTGGCTGTTATTCCGTCACTAGCATTATGACCCAATATGCGGATAAAATGGCTCACAGACGGAAATCTAGCCGGGTTGGGTATCGGAGCCCGACGATCCCGTCCAGCGCAAGACCTTTGACTCAGGAACCGTGGCTAACTCCGGACTAGCTGCAGAGAGCCTGAGAGTGACTCAATATCATCACTGGGCACAGGCTGGTCGTCAGTGCGGGTTTCGGATGAGTCAGCACAGCTAGTTATCTCCGCCAGTCTATTGACTGCGAACAGGCATTCAACTGCTTGTAGCGAAATCATGGACAATGTGATTGGTGGACAACCTGGCTTAAAATGCAGAGAATGGACATGATTGGCCAGCAGCAGCCTGAATTCAAGGCGAGCAGGCACCGACAGCCGCGGACACAATCTCCGTAGCGCAATGTGCAGGGGGCACTGCCCCACGCTTCTTTCTCTAATCCTGGGGCACTGCCCCTTGATTTTTGTTCCCCACTCATGCCCCCAAACCCCCATACCCCCAAGCTGCAGAAGCACCCAAAAGCTGTCAATGACAGTGGGGGCGAAGGCGTGGACATGTGCTAATGCAGAGGCGATCTCGATGGGCTGTCAAGTCTCCATGTACCTCAGATACCCCAGCTTGTTTTTGTATACGCTAGTGTTTTTGGTTGGGCAGACATACCCGAGACTGAGGCGTGAACACCCCCACGCTTTTGTGGAAAATGGCGCCCCCCTCAGCTGCCCTGACGACCAAGGACCCCGCGACCAGGAAATAGACTGTGTTGCCGCAAGGCGGCAGTCTGTTGCATCTTGCAGTCCCTTGTTCTGGGGCGGTTGTATGCGGGGATGACGGCTTTTGACAACGTTGACCGCGTCAAGTGACGGCACTTTTCGGTGACCGGGACCCTGCGGGGGAATTTTGACAGACCGCCAGATGCTTGGCGGGCAAATGCGAGCGGGAACGGCATAGCATTCTAATCGGACAAGAGGAATTTCACCGCTTCATCGCCGAAAGATCACTGAAAGATTACTCTAGCACTGCCCTGCAAAAACGTCTTGCGAGCAACCCGTCCTCTGGGGACCATGCCAAACCTCTCCCTGCTCCCGCCTTGTAGGCTGCCAGCATCAACGGACAGAGAACAGCGAGCCGCCCCGGTCTGCGGATGCAGCTCGCCCCGTCAAACCTGTCACCCGCAAGGGCGGCAATGACCCTCGCGGGGGGCATATGCGGGGTGCATTCATTCTGGAGATGCCCGCGCGGGCTGCACGAGACACTCGCGCAAACATGGGGCTAGGGCTTAACTGTCACCGCGGGGGTCATCGCAAATCAGGAAGCAGGTGGAGGGAGAGGCGAGGGCTAGAACATAGCTAAAAGACTTTCGAAAGCACAAAGAAATACTGCTTGGCCTCGATTTCCACCTCCGCCGACCCTAAGGCGTTCCTGCGTATGTTTTTCCGGCCTGCAAACCTTTTCCTTCTGACAGGTGGCATGGGCTGCAGCTCCCACACAGTTTTTCCGCGTGGGGGATCGACTTGTTCCGCGGGGTGGCAGCCACACAGGACTCAATGCGAATGGAGGGGCTGCGGATTGCCCGAGCGCGTGTTGCTGCAGCAAGAAAAGAAAGTGGCATATACTCTCGGCCCGAGCTGCACACTCTGGGATATTTTGCCAGTCCGGGGCAACTCTATGATATCATTTAGCCTTGGCTTGTTGCCCACCAGCGAGCTCCGGAATGCAGTGAACTGAGAGAATGATAAGGGTATAGGGATGTAGAGCAAGCCGCTGGAAAAAGGAAAGCAGGACAGTATCAGCAGCAGGGTAGCGAAAATACAAGCGGCAAAACAAACTTCCCTGCTCTGGTGACCGGGTGTTGCCTCCACTCTCTCCAGTTCCCCTCACACCCGGTAGCCTGTCTCCCCACCAAAATCTGCAGCATCTCACCCCGCATTTTTTCCGCTACACACGCATGCATGCGTCTGCTTCTGGATGCGGAGAATTATCAAGCATCCGGGGGAGAGGAGGCACACGCCACGACGCATTCCTCGCCTATCCCTACGCATGCGCCCCGCACTGGACGTAAAGTATAAATAAGGGCGATCCCCTCCGGCTTTTGCTCACACTCATCCACCAAAGTCTATCTACTACTTCTTATGCTTAGACTCATCTTCCTCACCGTCATTGCATGCTTCGGCGGCCTCTTATTTGGCTATGACACTGGCTTCATCGGCTCCGTGCTTCTAATGCCCGGTTTCATCGAAGAATACGGCATCACTGCTCACAATAAGGCCGATATCTCGTCCAACTGTGTTTCCACCCTGCAGGCAGGTTGTTTCTTTGGCGCTCTTGCTGCGGCTTTTGTCACCGACAGGCTCGGCCGCAGAATTGCTCTTGCGATGTTTGGTTTTATTTTCTGCATTGGTGCGATTGTTCAAACTTGTGCTCTCGGCCATATTGCTGCTTTCTACGTTGGCAGAGTCCTTTCTGGTCTGGGTGTTGGTGCTGCTTCGTCTCTTGCCCCAACTTACCTCGCAGAAATGGCCCCCAAGAAGGTCAGAGGTAAGGTTACGATGACTTACGGTTTCTCTATCTTTCTCGGTATTGCCATCTCCTACTGGGTCGACTACGCCTGTCTTCACACTCTCCATGGCCGCCACCAGTACCTTGTTCCTGTTGCTCTCCAGATCGTTCCTGGTGCTATTCTAGTGCTTGGTATGATTCCGCTCAAGGAGTCTCCTCGTTGGCTACTGCGCAGAGGCAGAAAAGAGCAGGCCTACAAGAACCTTGTTTTCATCCGTACCGGAGACGCCACCCAGGCTGAAATCGATGAAGAGTTCGCTGAAAATGTCATTTCTGACGAGAACGAGAAGGCTGAGGCTGAGGGTAGAACTTGGAAGGAGATTTTCGCCAGAGCCAATAGAAGAAGATTCATCGTTGCTGCCGCGCTCATGACTATCACCCAGCTTACCGGCACCAACGCCTTCACCTACTACGCTCCCACTCTTTTCCAGACTGTTGGTCTTTCATCCGCCTCTTCGGGTATTTTCGCCACTGGTGTCTACGGCATTGTCAAGGCTGTTTTCTCCATGATCTGGCTTCTCTTCTTTGTTGAAAAGGTGGGCCGCAGAAAATCTCTCGGATTCGGTGCTTTCGGTCTGGGTTCCTGCATGCTTATTGTAGGCTGTTTGCTTGGAACTCATCCTGTTGTCAAGGGCGGTCCCGTTTCTTCCTACTCGTACGCTATGATCGTGTTCATCTACCTCTTCTGTGTCTTCTACTCCGGCTCTTGGGGCCCTGTTCCATTCACTTACTGCTCTGAGATCTTCCCTAACAGAATCAGAGAGTATGGTATGACTACTGGTGTTGCTGTGCAATGGGCTGTCAACTACGGTATTTCCAAGATGATCCCCTACGCCATGCAGAACATTGGCTATAAGATGTTCATCATGTTTGCGATTTTCAACTATGCTGCCGTGGTATTTGTTTACTTCTTCATCAAGGAGACTTCTGGTCTTTCCCTTGAGGACATGGAGGCCCTGTTTGGTTCTCCAATTGCCATTGATGCTACTCAGAAGAGAGCCATGGAGAAGTCCACTGTGGAGTACGTTGAGGACGCTAACGATGATCCTGAGGCCCGCTCGGTGCACGAGCTGAAGTAAGGGTACCGCATGTTTATTTATGTATATTTGATTCTTATGAAAAGCATATTTTTTGTTTATCTCTCCCTCCGTTCTCTCTATCATTTTTTTGCTCTTTCGGGGCGCTGCCCCACCCATTCCCCATCTCCCCCAAAATGGCACTTTGACGCGTCTCCACTCTTCACGCCTGCCATGTCGGACCAGGAGGAAGAAGGTGTATCTCAAGTAGACAATCTCTACGAAATTTTAGATGTGGCTAAAGATGCAGACGCAGATACAATCAAAAAGGCCTATCGCCGTAAGGCACTTCAAACCCATCCCGACAAGGCCAGGGACGAAGAGCAGAAGGCAGTGTTCCATGGGAAATTCCAACAGGTTGCTCTGGCATACGCTGTATTGTCGGATCCCAAGCGTAGAAAGCGTTATGATGATGTGGGGGACACCGAAGAAGTCGAATCTGACGAGTCAATTCAGGAGTTTATGAAGGATCTATACAAGTCTGGAATTACAGCAGAAATGATCGCAGAGGACAAGCAGATGTATCAAAACTCGCCAGAGGAACGGGAAGATGTTCTGGAAGCCTACCGAGAATTCAAAGGTGACATGGAACTCGTTTTAGAGAATGTGATCCACTCGGAAATGGAGGCGGACGAGCCCCGTTTCCGAGCCATAGTTGAAGAGGCAATTGCCAGCAAGAAGGTCAAGAGATACAAAGCCTTCAAACAGAGCGATCAAACAAAAGAAAAGCGGATAAAGGCAGCAAAGAGGGAGGCTGAGGAGGCTGAGGAACTTGCTGAGCAACTGGGACTCAAAAAGGATTCTACTGAAGACGATCTGGCCGCCTTGATTCGCAAGCGACAGGGAGGTAGAATGAGTTCGTTGATGGACCAGCTAGAGGCTAAGTACGCCCAGCCTCCAAAGGCGAAGAAGGCCAAAGCTAAGAAATAGTTCAATGAGGCATGCCAAGAGCTCTACATATTTATACAGACACAAAGTTTCCAAGGATTCAACTACAATCTTACTTGATAACAGTTAACCAAAGCATTCATTTACTACATTGACAAACGCCAGCTACTAACATGGCTTTACTATGGCTGGGAACGGGCAGGCCGAGATTTTTTTGCAATGCAAAATAGAAGACTGGAGTTAGCATTGGTCTCAATAGCAAAAGAGAATTGTTTCAGAAGTTTAAAATAAGGTAGCGTGGGTTTTTCCACATCGATAGAAAATCTCGAGCCAAATGCACTCAGGTCATCATTTTGAATTCCCTTTTTTTTCACTTACACTTTGGTAGAAGCTTGTAGGAAAAAAAAATTGGTGAAGGAGAATATATGGGCAAGCGTTACCCGGCTTTTGCAGGAAAGGCAGAAATGGGTAGACGGAGGGTGAAGATGGTGGATGAGAAAAGAATACCATTTGGGGATGGCGAGAAAAGCAGTAGGCGTGAGCGAGTTAGTATCTGACATATGATATCGGAAATATCGTCTTAATTTACATTCTTGGCATCAGCTAGGGGATGGTGGTCGCTTAGGTACACAGGAAAGCTGGCCTGCAACGATTCTGATATTTGATGACAAAACACATGGTAGGGATTGCCAATTGCTAAAAAGACTGAGCGATCAAGTCTTCTTTGCAACAATAAGGCTTTACAACAGCGCTACCGAAAGGAGCGGCACCAATTACTCCGAATCAGCTTAGATGCCAGAAACCGACAAGACAGAGCTCTGCCATTCTCCTCCACTACTTTACTCAATCTCCTTCCTGTAAGTCACCTTTTCCACCTTGACCTGACCATCAACAAAAGAATAAATATACAACACGCAGACAGAACCCTGAATGTCGAGCAAGCAGAACGACGGCACAGGTTTGTCACCGAGAGCCGCCGGATAAAAAGCACCAGTTGCAGAGCCCGGATTAATAAAGAACTTATCCTCCATCTGGTACGCTTCCAACTTGTGTGAGCCTCCCCATACGATAATGTCCACGTCAAGCTGGCGAGCAGCAATTAGTAGAGAGTCAGGATCCGAGTTGGGGATGATGGTGTGGCCCGAAATAATGCCGACCTTCAGGCGACCCTGAGAAATGACTTTGTTCAGTGGTAGGCTGGGAGACACGTCAAACTCGCCCTTTACAGCGTGGTAATCTGGTGCTAGCGACTGCAGCCATTTGGTGGTTTTTTGGTCCGTAAGGTTGCCGAGACTCAGCACCTGGCCGATTTTCCCGGGACTCAAAAGCTTGAGGAACTTCGCAGGAACCTCGCTTTCGCGGTCGGGGATGTGTAGGTCTCCAATTGCGAGGATGAGCATGTTGTGATGGATGGTTTGGCTGGCAGCGGGGGCGATATGGGTTGAGTAGTGCACGGCTGTGCAGACTTGGGGTTGAGTGAAGGATCAAGAAAGCAGACTCCATGAGCGTCGCAATCTAGGCAGGGAGGCTCGGCTCATCAAATAATTATTCTTTTAGTGGAGGTTGAATGCAGCCACATACATAGGTCCTATAGTGTTGAAATATTAACATAGCTTGTCCGGCGACAAGCTCCCCTTAGACGGCAAGAGGGAACTGAGAAGCCCAGGAGGCGATCTCAGACTTGACCTTCTGCAGCTCAGCATCGGACACAGCAAGCTCAGCAAGCTTGGCCTTGAAGTCCTTGAGCTTGTTGGCATCCTTGGGCAAAGAAGTCTGGATCTGGATGGCGTAGTTGACGGCAAGGTCAATGTAGCTAACAACGCGCTCAAAGTCCTTCTCGCCAAGACCTCTGGTGGTCATGGCCGGGGCACCGATACGGACACCACCGGGGACCAGAGCTGACTTGTCTCCGGGAATAGAGTTCTTGTTGAGTGCAATGTTGATGATCTCGCAAACAGCCTCGACACGGGCACCGTCAATTCCCTTCTCGCGAAGGTTGACAAGGACCATGTGAGAGTCAGTTCCACCAGAAACCAGAGTGTAGCCCTTGGCCTTGAAAGCAGCTTCAAGAGCCTTGGCGTTGTGCAGAACCTGCTTCTGGTACTCAACAAACTCAGGGGTGGAGGCCTGCTTGAGAGCAACAGCGAGAGCAGTGATGGTGTGGTTGTGGGGTCCACCCTGGTGGCCAGGGAAGACAGAGAAGTTGATGGGGCCCTCGAGATCGTAGAGAACCTCCTTACCAGTCTTGGGGTTGACGGAACGGACACCCTTTCTGAAGAAGATCATGGCGCCACGGGGACCACGCAGCGACTTGTGGGTGGTGGTGGTGACAACATCGGCGTACTCAAAGGGAGACGGAATGACACCTGCAGCAATGAGGCCAGAGATATGAGCCATGTCGACAACAAGGTAGGCACCGACCTTATCGGCAATCTCGCGCATTCTCTTGTAGTCAATGAGACGGCAGTAGGCAGAGGTACCAGCGACCAGGATCTTGGGGCGGTAAAGCTCGGCGTTCTTCTCGAGGGTGTCGTAGTCAATGATGCCAGTGTCGAGGTTAACACGGTAAGGCAGGGTCTCAAAGTAGGTGGAAACAGCCGAGATCTTGCGGGTGTCGGTCTGGTAGCCGTGGGAGAGATGGCCTCCGTGGGGCAGATCCAGGCCCATGAGACGGTCGTGGGGGCGCATGAGAGCCTGGTAAACCTGAAGGTTGGCCGGGGAGCCGGAAAGAGTCTGGACATTGACGCCCCACTTGTCTGCATCAAGGTGGAAGGCATTGAGAGCTCTCTGCTGGCAGAGCGTCTCGATGCGGTCAATGTGCTGGTTGCCGCCGTAGTAACGGGCGCCAGGGTAACCCTCGGAGTACTTGTTGCACATGGGCGATCCCAAAGCATCAAACACAGCCTTGGAGGTGAAGTTTTCAGAGGCAATGAGCACGATGGACTCACGCTGTCTCTGGATCTCGTCCTTCATGATGGCATCCACCTCGGGGTCGTAGGACTGGAGGCGGTCGACCATGAGATCGGCATGGGTTTTGGAGAGGGCGTAGGACATTTCAGGCGAGAATGAAGCAAGAGAAGCGTCTGCTGGTGACGAAAAAGGAGGAGGGAAGCCGAGGGCTAGGACTTTATGGGGATGCAGGATGGGGGCACGTGACGGTGGGTTATTGGAAAAAAATTTCATCTGGCAGGTGTCGGGGCAAGGGTTGGGGGCGGGGCAGGTCTATCTTTGCAAGCGGCCGGGCGGTCGCGGGGGCCTTGAGGAGAAAAAGCTCGGTTTTGGCTACCTTTGAGTGGGAGTCTCGGTCATTTCCCCCGGCGCAGTCCCTCGCCCATCTCGCATTGAGCCGTATAGACATTATCTGATGCCCCGTATTTTGACAGCACGTGCATGTGCCGCCGGCAAGCCGGCCACTGGGGCTGTTGGGACCTTTAAGTCCAGCGAGACGAGTCACCTCGTTGGGACTTGCGCTGGTGGCCGACTGTGACGAGTCACTGAGCCCGCTGGCGCGTGGGGTGTGGCACTAGCAGGCAAGTGGTGTGGCGAACAGCACTCCAGGCAATGCCAAGATTGGTGCCAAGTTCTGTTGCGCATTTCTCTCAGCCGGCAATTCCCCTTGAGCTAATTGCCTCCACCTCTCACAGGCAGCTCCTGCCGTATTCGGCCTCGTCCGCTCGTCTCGGAGACCCACCACTACCAGGGCTTCAGGTCCCTGTAAAACGACGGCACCGGGGTATTTCAGCCGTACATGATCGGACTTGCCCTAAAAGAGCTCGACCGACCCAAGTTGCAGCCCATCTCTGCCCAGAGAGTCCTACGCCCACCCCCAGTCTCTCCACGATGCTCAGAGTGCGTGCTCGTTGTGCCCTGAAAACCCGGCCTTTTTGGCCCCGAGTCCGAGCCTACTCGGACCAGCAGCGGACCATCATCCGCACCGACGTTTCGGACCATCCCGTGCCCTTCTCGGAACGCCACAAGGCTGCCGTCAAAGCCGGCTCCCTGCCACAGGATCGAGGCGACAACCTGCGCCTCAAGGAGTACATTGCCCATAACCTCGGCTCGTACGAACGTATCCAGACCTTTTCGGACCTGCCCACAGAGTTTGGCTACAACCAGCACATTGCCATTGATCGCGAGCTGCGAGAAAAGCTCAGGGCGATTCTTTGGCAGTTCCAGGCCCCGATCCGCTATGCCTTTGCCTACGGCTCGGGGGTCTTTTCACAGGGTGTCAAGTCGAGAACGGCTCCGCAAATCGACCTCATTTTTGGTGTTTCGCACACCGAGCATTTCCACTCCCTCAACATCAAGCATTTCCCACAGCACTACTCCTCGGCTCGGTTCCTCGGCTCGGGCGCCATTTCGTGGCTGCAGGACAGTCTCGGCGCTGGTGTCTACTTCAACCCGTTTGTCGAGATGCACGGGCTCAAAATCAAGTACGGCGTGGTGAACATTTCGACCCTGACCCGCGACCTCGCCGACTGGGAGACTCTTTACCTCGGTGGTCGTTTGCACAAGCCCGTGAAAATTCTGCGCGATGTGCCGCAGGTCCGCTTCGTCAATCAGGCTAATCTCATCTCGGCCATCCGCACTGCCCTGCTTCTCCTGCCAGAGAGCTTCTCCGAGCTCGAATTTTACACCAAGGTCGCATCCCTGTCCTACATGGGCGACTTCCGCATGCTGTATGGCGAGAATCCAAACAAGGTTCGCAACATTGTGCACAACCAGTTCCTCAATTTCAGGAGGCTCTATACACCGCTGCTCGACGAGCTGCCCAACGTGGAGTTGGTTCAGTCAGATGTGGCAACGCTTGAGGTCGACGGCAAGTCGGTTCCCTATGCTCTGCTTCGCCAGGACATGTCTGCACAGCGCCGCGGCAACATTGTCCGCCGCCTGCCCTCGCAGTTCCAGCAGAAGCTCTATCGCCGCTACACGTCCAAGCTTGGCAGCGACCCTGGTGCCGAGGATTTCAACGTGCGCATTGCCAGCGATCCCAGCCTCAGCCAGGAAATCGGCTACGCTGTTCGCGATACGGTCAAGTTTCCAGCCATGACGCAGTCGCTCAAGGGCCTTCTGTCGGCTGGACCTGGGCGCAGCTTGCAGTATGTATCGGAGAAGCTTGGCAAGCGCTCCGCAAAGTAGGATCCAACGCGCCGTATTTATTGTACATGCAGCCGAAAGGTAAATAAATAGGAAGTGCTGGCATATCGAGGCCAACAGCTTAGGAAGCAGTACTCGGCGCTAGCCGCCCTGCTGACCGGTTGCAGAATGGGGCCCGGCACGATTGGCTTCGCTAACAGCCCAGCCAGCCATGCTCATCGCTCCGCAGCCAATTTGACATATTCATCATAAAGCTCCACCAGCCGGCTCTTCTCTGTGCGCTCCTGTAGCACCAGGTCCTCCAACTCGGCTATTCTCTGTCCATATTTCCTCTCATACGACTCCTTCAACAAGGCCACTTTTTTCCGGTGCTTCTCTGAATACTGTCGGTGGTACTCCTTAGCAGCTACCGACAGCACATGCTCGCGAATTGAGGCTTCTCTAGCCTCCAAGTCCAGAACCCGCTGCTCCAGCGAAACGTTCTCCTGTTTGAGAACGGCTATCTGTACATTCTTGTCCGCAAGCTCTGCCTGGAGCTCGGCAATCTCCTTCCGAGCACTCAAATCGGTTTTCTCAGGGTGTTCTTGTGCATGCCTGTCGGAAAATGTTCTCTGGGGGTAATTCAGGGAAATTTCTCGACGCTTGTTTTCCAGCAGCGTCGCAGCCCACTGCTTCACGGAGTCGTGGTCCATATCTCGACGCGTAGCCAGGCGGGGCAGCGAAGGCTGTGGCTTAGTGACGCCTCTGGCGCCACCAACAAGATCTGACCTGTACTTTCTGACCAGTCGTTTCGGAGACCCGTTTCCCTTCACTCGAGGCGTTCCATCTTGCGGGGACTCGGGATCGGTACCGCGACTCGTATTCGGCGTTTGCCGGTCGTTTGCGGCGTCGGTGCTGGCACTGGACGCCGACGACTGCCGAGGATTGTCAGAGTAGCGTGAGTAGCCTGAATTAGGTCGAGAGTAGTAGCCTTCAGCAGTAGGCGACCTCGGGTGCCTCGTATCTTCCATGGTTTTGGTGGAAGTTGGGGTGTTTTGGCGTAGGAGATGAAATATCTGGGGCGCTGCCCCAGAAAATTACCAAAAAGGGCAGGACACTTGGTCTCCTGGAGGTTCACCGGTGTTTGAAGGCAAAGCGTCGCAAATTCTTTGTGGAATCTTATTTGCTTGCTTTCTTCCTGTCCTGGCATTTCAGTGTCATTCAGATGTTCATTGCATGGCTGGTGCGGGGGCCATTGGTTACTATATACTTGCATGCAGGCGCTAGATTACTATACACTAGGCCTCAAACTTGTATCCAAGCTTACTTGAAATGGCTTTACCAGTCTCAATTGCAAAATCCCACTTGTCATCCTCCTTCACAGAGATGGAGCCGTCTGCGCCAAAATAGCGCACTTGACGAATGCTGCTAGGGCCCCAGCCTTCGATGCTACCAGAGTTCAACCAGTTCTTGAGAGGGGCAACCCACTTGCGCACATACTCAAGCTCCTCAGGCTTCCAGCCATCACGCACCTGGTAATGCCAGATTGGAATGTCGCCAGCATGCGTGACTCCGACTTCCTTGGGAACGTCGTAGAAGTCTCCACGGTAGTCGATGATGTAGCGGTAGAAGCGCTCTGGGGCAACACCGCCCTTGAGCAGACCGTTAATAAAGATGCGCTCTGCGGAATAGACCTGCATGTCCGCAGTGATCTGGCCAAACTGCTTATGAATTGCCTTGATCTCGTCCTCCACATCAGGGTACAGAGGCAAGACGGCGTCGACGATGGCCTCAGGGTAGTAGTTGATGAGCTGCACACGCAGATCCTCCTTGTCCTTCGGAGGAAGGGTCTGGGAGTAGAGGTAGCCCTCATTACCAACCTCACCAATCAAAAATGTCCTGTCGCCAGCCAGTTTACCAATCTTGCCCGAGAAAATGTCCTCCAAAAGCGTCTTGGGAATGAAGAGATCATCAGTGACTGCGCGGAAAGTGTGAGTCTTGAGATTCAAAATCTTGTCCTGAATATCTTCGGCCGGAATTGCACGCAGAAGCTTGAGCTGCTCGGCACCCGAGATGTCGCGAGGGATCTTGAGAAGATCCAAAACCTCGCCATACTGGTCCTCGGACTCATCAACACTTTTGGGTTGGACGGCAAGACCATTGGATTGGCAAAAGATGCGCTTGATGATTTGCGGCTCCTCAGGATGGTATGCCTCGTATACAAACTGGAAGATGGTCGAGTAGGAACCAGCGGAAAGGCCACTGAGTGAGATATTGTCTGGGTTTCCGCCAAAAGCGGCAATATTGTTATAGGTCCACTCAATAGCGGCACGCTGGTCCCAGAAACCAAAGTTGGACGAGCCAGGATCCTCAGCCAGCAGCTCCTTGGAAGTCAAAAAGCCAAAGAGAGACAGACGGTAGGTCATGGTGACAAGAATGAATGGACTAGCTGGGGCTCCGGGGGCCAATCCGTCATTGATGCTGCCCTTCTCGTACTGCATGGGATTGCCAATCTGAAGCCATCCACCGTGGATGTAAACCCACACAGGCCATCCACCCTTTGGGGGCTCACCAAGAGGCGTCCAAATGTTAACCTTGAGGCAATCCTCGCCTCTAACGGCAATCGGATCAAGGTCGCGACCGGGGTAGATGGGCTGGGGAGAGATATGGCCAAACTTGGTGTAATCTCCGGTATAGTCATAATCCTTGGGAAGCGGAACGGGGCGCTTCCACCTCAGCTCTCCAACTGGAGGCTTAGCGTAGGGAACTGCAGCATACCTGATGCACTGGGCCTTCGACTCGTCAGCCTTATCATAGCAGATTTGGCCCTCGAGCTTGCCGAGTTTGGAGTCCAGAGTGTAAGGTTCAGTCTTGTAAGCCATTTTGAGGTTAGGGGGAAGTTGAAGGTTGAATGGAGAAGTGACAGACTTGAAAGAAAATCAGAGCGGATGCACGAACCTTTATATGAAATTTCCTGATATGCAGACGTTATCGGGCGTCAGGTCCGTAGTGGGCGTGATAGCGGGAAATTGTTTATCCGTCCCGAGACCGTTTGGACAGGGCCCGGGTCAGGACTGACGTGAACAATGTTTGATGCCTGAAAGTGGCCAGGGAGCAGGGTAAAAGTGAGACGGGCAAATTATGTTCATAGGTGAGATTAATGATAGACAGTGTTTGATTTTTCACTGGCATCATTTGTCTGTTTGCCTGTGTACTGCGCTGTTGCTCGGGCCTGCGTCGCGTCATTCAGGGTCCTGCTTGGTGCCAGGCGGAGTCCACCCAACAGCTGCAGAGGCGGCTCGCCTCGGGCAGCTCTCCCCGCAGCGGCTGATATACCATAGATGGTAATTGTCACTGCAGGCGGCATCGCCTTGGAGAGACAGCTGGAGAATAATAAATATTTGTAGTCTATGTAAAGTAATGCGCAGCGAAGATAGCAAAACTTCCAGGATGTTGCTGAAAACACACCTTATCGCTGCTTCACGCTAGTGCTAGTCGTTGTAAATGCTCAAGGAGCTCATGGCTTAAGCCACCTCGATACGACGGCCTTCACGTTCCAAGGGTGGCAGATTGCTCGGGCCAGAGGAAATGACGACCGGAGAAACAAGACCCTTGGACTCAGCAAAATCACTCGATCTCGTGCTCAGCGGATTCTCATTGTAGTACTCGTCCTTGACTGGGTGCATGAGCACTGTCTGACCTTTAATGGTGAGGATGGTGTTTGTGGGCACGGTGATCCAGTCGCCACGTTCGAAAGTGAGCGGCTCCGAGGCGACAAGGATCACGTTCTGGGCCCGATCGTCGCGCTCCATCTTGTACTGGCCGGGCTCGGACTCGTAAAAGCGAGAACCGGCCGAGAAATGCAGGGAGGCGGCCTCCTGGGTCGACGACGTCACGTACCGCGAAACCACCACAGACACGCCATCAGTAATAGCAATGTTGAGCAGCGACGGATCCACTGCTCCTGCCTCCTTGGACCACTTCTTGATGAGTGCCAGCGTCTGCAGCAGCGCCTCTCTGAGCTTCTCGGGCGGGATCTTGGACGTAGAGGCGTCCACACCAAGCTTTTCGAGGCTGTCGAGAAACAGCGCAAAGCACCACTCGGAGTCTGTGGAGCCTTGGACATGCAAAAAGAACTTCTCGGCAATATGGTCTGCCAGCTTGCGCTTGAAGCGGTTAAACTCGGAAACGTGCCCATTGTGCATAAACATGAGGCTGCCATATACAAACGGGTGGCAGTTGGTTTCCGACAAGACACCTGCCGTCGAAGCTCGCACGTGAGCAAAAACAAGATCGGACTTGGTTTTTTCCGCCAATCGCGCCAGATTCAGGTTGTTCCATGCCGGAGTAATACCGCACATGACGCAGGGGCCATCGTCAATCTCCGCATCGTGGTCGGGAGGGTAGTAACCCACACCAAAGCCATCGCCATTGATTGGCCGGCGCATATCCAGTCGCAGTCGCGAGTCAAACGATTGGTTGATAATCGAGTGGGCTGGGCGGGTCAGCAAGTGCGACAAGAGGATGGGATCAGTGCCTGAGAGTTAGTGTTAAAGCAAGGGGAAATCCATCTGAAGCGCAAAGCTTCCTATAAGCATACATACCTTTGTATATCATAAATCTGCACATGTTGTTTGCTTGGCAGAGTGTATGATGTTCTGTGGAGAACTTCACTTCTCAGTTTCAGGCCACATTTGGGGAGAATCACGTGCTAGTGGCCCGTTCTTGAGTCATTGCACGAGGCTCCAGAGCACAAGGGGGGCTTATCGGCAGGGAGGCGATGGCGCAATACCTGGCGATGAGCAGGGCTTGGACTCACTGAATGTCTAGTTTGGCACCGCGTCCAGTCCCTGCCAAACCTGACTCTGCCAAATTTAGGGCGCTGTCGAACCGCCTTGCTGGGCGATCCGCTTCTGAGCCTGCCACCACCTAAGTCCGCCCCGGGGCAGTGGTGCTTGGCCATGATAAGAGCGTAGAAGGCGGCCGAACGAGCCAATCAATCCACAATCCGGTAGAAGATTCGAGCCCTCCAGAAAATTCCTTGTTCGTTCCGCCACGCAAAGCCGCGCAAAGCTGATGCAGGCAGTGCTACGAGGCGGTTATGCACCGCCGCCGCCTACACATTTGAAGCGATAGCAGATATCTTGTAATTACATATCTAAATATTTCTAGGCGTCCTCAACAAAGAGCTCCTCCTTGAGGGTGATGCCAAGCTCTTCTCTAATGTCCTTGAGAGCCTCGAGGTACTGCTGGTACTGCTCCTTGGTGTCAACCTTGAAGCGGAGACCCTCAAAGACACGGGAAGCAGTGGCGTAGTCATCGACACGGCGAGCAGCCTGCAGGGCCTTCTCCATCACAGATGGGGCAGGAACCAGGTCGTAAGAGAAAACGTTGTTGAGCACTCTCTGGACCTCAAACAGGTCGTAGGCGTCCTCAAACTCTTTTTCGAATCTGGGTTAGTATTGGAGAATAATTGTCGTTGCAGGGGAATGAAGTGAGAATTAACGAAGAGTTCAAGAGCGCTAACAAGACTGGGCAAAGCGGCTACACCAAACATCAAGTCCTTATAGTCGCAAAATCGACTGTGTCATTATGATACAACTCATGGACAGCGATTAGAAAGTTCCTGAACCCATCCACTGATGGGCAGCACTGGGAACGAAAATTCCACTCATGAAAAGTACCAAAAGCTTCCAGAATCAATGCCTCATGAACTGCAGCGCTTCTTGAGTTGTTTCGTTGGCCACAGGCTTCAGCATGGCACTCGGTTGTCATTTTAACACTCCGGAGCTGGAAAAGGGGCCGTTGCGTAAAATTGTCATACAGAAGATCCTGATCACAGACTCTCCCTCAGCTGAGCCTCCGCAGCTTCTCGATTCAAAAGAGAAAGCGCAATATCATGGAAAGACAGACAATACGGACTCCAATTCAATGGTCAGCCAACCACCGGAAGCCAGTGTCTTTCTGGCAGTAGTTAGCTGCTGCGCAGCTCCAAAAACAATCACATCTCGATCAGATGCCGCTAGTTCACCATATCAAACTTCTCAGCCATTTCGTAGTCCCAGAAGTCCATCAACTCCTCGTCATTCCTGCCACTCGCTGAAAAGCCAGGGGTTGCTCGCAATCGCAGGGCGAACCAGCAAAATGGCGTTTTTTTGGGCCAGAAGCCGTGTGTCAACACAAAGCTCCAACCGCAGTTACATATAATCAAAACTTACCTAGCGGTAAACTCCTCAAAGGTCTCCTCGTCGTGGGCAGAAGAGTACTTTCTGATAGCGAGGGCATTGACAGCAGCCGGGCGGAAGGCAGCGGCAGCGACAGGGGCTCTGCGCACAGCAGTCTGCATGGCCAGCGAGCGAGAAAATCTGCTAATAAAAGACATGGTTGTGAAGTGTGTGGGAAAAAACTGGTGATGTTTTTTGATGTCGATAATGGCCTGTTCTCCCCGGCGCTTCATACAGGCAATATTTCATTGGGCGGTGGTGTCGGCGATGGGAGACCATATAATAGAATGCTATATAAGATAATTGAATAGGGAGGGGGCAAAGGGAAATTTTTGAGACAACCAGAAAATGATGGTAGTGAGCCGGAAAGACATGTGACTTGGCCAGTGATTTTGAGGTGTGCCAAAGTATTTTAAAAGATACTTGAAAACACAAAATTCAGTAGTTTTATTCCTGTACCCACTGACTATGGCTAGCTGGACCAAAGAAACACTATACCATCCGATATAGTGTAGTGGCTATCACTCCACGCTTTCACCGTGGCGACCCGGGTTCGATTCCCGGTATCGGAGTATCCGAAGTAGTGTAATGGCTATCACTCAACGCTCTCACCGTTGCAATCGGGGTTCGATTCCCCGCTTCGGAGTTCTCTTTTTGCTTTGGCATTATGGACTCTTCTATTTCAAGTCCGAGTACCTTTATTTTTCTCATACCGATACAGCGCGGAGTCCGGGCAATGCGGCTCTTCGCCACTGAATGAATTGGGAAAAGGGGGTCAACTAGCGCGATGCCTGCATGCAGGAAACATGTTGCAGAAGAGCTGTTTCCTTACCATTCGCTTATTACTGAGACTATTTCCCCGCTAGAATGCAATTGTTCATCCATTGCCTGCTCTCTGATTGGGTATCTTCCTTCTGCCGGCCCCAAAACCTCCAGTCGCGGCAGCAGACCACGAGTGGTAGTGTGGGGCCCCCAGCCTGGTCCTATGCCGCCGCCCAAACGGTGGGCCTTATTTTTGCCGCCCCGCCATTCGGAGATGGTTGAGCAAAAAGGCCGCCAAAACTCCGCATTGCAGCCGTCAGAAAACGGCAAGCCGGCTCATCGAGTGAGTCACTGGTGACCAGCGACTGCCTCCATTTGCATACGGCTCCACTTCCTGAGGCTCCTCAGCTGGGGCGTATTTCCCCAGTGGCCCATTTCCGCCTGGTTTCCCGCGCCACTCTCCCCAGAGTGACGGCAGCTGGTTACTGCGTGTCGCGAGGGCAGCAAGCATAGGCGGCAACTGGGAGCGGGGCTATAAGAGGGAAACCCCTGATATTCCAGGGCAAGTCGGGCAAGCAAGTGAAGCTGGACAAGTAAAACCGAGGCATTAACACGAAGAGTGATACTTCCTGTCCCTGCCGCTCGTCTCACCTCCCACATCCCCCTACGACCTACTCTCTACAGCAATTGCACGGCTCCTGCAGTCCCATTTCTAGAAGCGATAAACACGCACAAAGGCACGGCTGCTGCCTTATCACCCACAACCTTGCCGGAGTCGCGGAAAACCAAATTCGGACCCCGATTATGCCGCCGGCAGCTCCACTGGTATTAGATTGACTTGCTCGCCCTGTTATTTTGCTCCACCCCAGAATCTCGTTGATTGATATAAATACAGCCCAGCCAGCTTTCTGCCAACTTTCCTAGCTGCTCTCCCAGCTGAGTTTTTCCTTCATTGCTAGCTACATCCCGCTAGAGAAATCGCCTCCTCTCAAACGGTGCCTGACTAAACAAACTCTTCCTCCTATTCTTTCAAGATGGAAGCAAATCTTGTGCTGGGTGAAGAAGAGGAACTTATTGCCAGAGTCTCCTCGGCCGCCGCTACCAGACCCCGGGCCTCCTTTGTCGCCGAGGTTCGCGAGCACCTGCCCACAACGGCCAACTCCGCCAGCTCACCTCTGTCGGACGAAGACATTGAGGCCGAGGAGTATGATAACCACTCGTGGATCTGGTCGGAGCGCGAGGGCCGGCCCTGGTACAAGCGCCCTAACCCTGTCGTTGTCGGTATCTCGGTGCTCTTCTCCATCACCTCGCTTGTGTGTATCGTTCCCATGCACACCGACATCATGCTGGGGCTCATCTGCAGGGCCCACTATGCACAGTCCGATACTCCAGCTCTTATCGATGTCTCCTTCCCCAGCGGTGCTCTCAGGCCGCCACTAGACCCGGTGTGCCGCAACAATGTCATCACGGCCAAGGTTGCAAACTACGAGGCCAATTTGCTGGTCCTGTCTGCCCTCGTGTCTCTCATCATCAATCCCATCATCATGGTATTTTCCGACCAGTACGGAAGAAAGAAAATGATGATTATCGTTTGCATGCTCTCTCTCATGTCCCCGCTCGTCGACCTCCTCTTCATTTATCACCCGGACGCACTGCCCTACAACTTTATGCTGACCAAAGCGCTCTTCTCGACAAAGGTGAGTGCCTCGCTCATGCTGGCATATGCTACTGACTGTGTGGAGCCCACCAAACGCACAATCTACCTGTCAATTTTGCAGTCGGTGGTATTTATTGCCATTGCAATCGGCCCGCTAACGTGCTCCCTCCTTGTATCCAGATACGGCTCTTATTCGACTGTTTCCTGGGTTGCCTTTTGCTTCACGCTCGTGGGCATCACCTGTCTTTTGTTCACGAGTGATTCTCTCTCCAAAAAGGCTCGCAGACTATCCGTGTCCGCCCAGCTAAGCAAGACCCAGAGAGCCAAACTCAGACGCAGGTCTTCCAGCCACTTTGGCCAGAGAGCCAGGAGCCATATTCTGCAGCTCCCCATTGTCCGCCCATTGGCAGCTCTTAGATTTGACCATCTCAAGAATAATCCCAAAAAGCGACGAAATGCTTACGGTCTTTTTGCCATTCAAATCTGCGTCAACACCATCATGTTCTCGGTTGGCGTTGTTCTCATGCCCTTTCTTTCCAATGCTTACCATTGGTCGGTAGTCGAGATGGGCTACGTCACATCTGCTCTTTCTTGGGCCAAGACAATTTCAACTCTCTCCCTTCTTCCTATTCTCATCAAGACATTGCAGCGCAAGTTTTATGTCTCGTCCACTAATGTTGACAAAACTGAAAAAGTCTTGCTAGCTTTCGGAATGGTAGGCTTTTTGCTGGAGCATGTTGGAATGATCACGGCGCCCAACGGATTCTACTTTTGTCTCTCCTTGGTGTGGTCGTGTCTGGCTGGCATGGGTCTTCCTGCGGTCAAGTCTGCTCTTACCAAGATTGCCTATAAGGGTAAGGTTGGAGAGCTCTTC
This sequence comes from Grinbergsozyma bentonensis, assembly GCA_030561725.1. Classification (NCBI taxonomy): domain Eukaryota; kingdom Fungi; phylum Ascomycota; class Dipodascomycetes; order Dipodascales; family Trichomonascaceae; genus Grinbergsozyma; species Grinbergsozyma bentonensis. The sequence continues at coordinate 36,832 of JAKTYB010000016.1, read as the reverse complement.
GCGGCAGTGGATCTTGTGGAGACTTGTGTGCAACTTTTGGTTTCTCCACTTTCGTCTCGCATTTTCAATTTCGGACTCAACAGAGGCTTTTCTAGAATCTTCTTGTTGCCCGCTATTGTCGTCGAAGTAATTGGCGTGTTTGTTGTCTTTTTTGTTATCAAACCTTGCACTGACGAAGGTGAGGATTTGGAAGCGATTGAAAGCGAGGAACTCTACTCAGTGAACAACTCGCGCAGAGCTTCACGTGCCCCATCCACCTACGGATCAACTTGATCGGATGCTGCTAGCAGCATTTTATTTATTTTGCTCCGCCCCTTGGCGTTAACTGGCTAAAGCTATACTTGATTAATGGATAGAAATATAATGATAATGAACCGTTGATAGTTATGACTCACAAGGACCAGTTTTCCGTGAATGGTAGTCGAGATAGTCTTGCATGAATAAAAGTTGATCATATTGGTTACAGAATTTCTGTAGAGCAATTGGGTTAAAACAAGCGGGTGATTGTCTGTTTAACAGCCGCCTCCACCTCCGCCATCACCGCCTCCGCCGCCGCCGCCGCCGCCATCACCACCACCATAACCTCCGCCGCCGCCACAATCGCCGCCATGATGGCCACCGTGATGGCCTCCGCTGAAATCTCCACCGTAATATCCTCCTCCAGCAGTTCCACCACTGTCGTAACCTCCCCGGTATCTATTCTTTCTTCTAGGCTTTGAACTTGAGTGTCCCATGTAGTTGTGATTGTTGATGCTTCAATTGAAGGGAGATACAGTGGGTTTATATAGTTTGGCCGTTGGACGGCAATTGCACAGACACTCCATGCCAAGACTATAGATGTGCTTGCCGATAGCTGATGGTGATCGTTGTTCCTGACTGGGCTGTGCAGTGACGTCATTGGGCGTGGGGTTGTGGATGTGAGATTCCAGGATGATAAGCCACTGAGTCACGGGATCTATACGAGAGAGACAGTGTTTGAAAAGCAGTACCATTTAGAAGTACTTCCATTGAGCTTTCAAATTTCCTTCTGATCCGGACTCGTTAATTGGCCGGTAATGTGTTCTTTTGACGGCCTGGCGAGCCACAGACATAAACTGCCCAGGCCGTTAGGTCCAAAACCAAAGCAGTGCCAGCCCGCCAAAAGGAGTCATGCTCGGCTCGTACTGAAATCTTGGCAGTACAGAGCTGTCTCAATTTCCGAAGCTTCTACTCGGGACAGGGCGGTGTCATCACCTGCTCGGTCGGCGGTCATGTGAGTGGTACGTGACGCTATGCAGCGTTGGACTGTGCCTGAGGCAGGAAAGCGAGCTCGTGACCGTTGGGGACATTTTGGAATTTGAGGAAGGAGGTGGAAGAGCCCATGGTGGGGTTGTTAGCCTGTGGGAGAGCCTTTTTCTTAAGTGCTAGGGGTCTGCGCCTGATGCACTGGAGGACTTTATGCTCCTCCTCGTTCAGTGAGGAAATTATCGCCTAGTGTGGCGCGGTGATCAGTTGGAGTGTGCTGTCTGCCGACGGCTAGCATCTAGGGAAGCCGGGAGACGACCGTTGATCTACGGTGCAGAACCGATAGCCGAATCTTGGCGAGCAGAGAAGTTGAGCCATGATGTCAGCGGCACGTGGGAGGCCAAGGCACGGAACCGGTCAACCCCGACTGCTCGGCCATGCTCAGCAGCGCTCTAAGAGGGCAACAACAAGGACGTCTCAGGCGTCTGCGCCTTTTTCAGCAAATATGCAAAGCTGTTAATCAGGCAATCCGAGTCTCAGCCCTGCCGGCGACCGACGGCAATTCCGAGCAGCGGGGCTCTGGTCGCAAGGCTGCCCGGCTGCACGCTGGCCACGGGCTGCGCCAGCTGCAGGCACAGCATGATGAGACTCCGCTGGGGTCAGGAGCTAATAATGCAGCTGGATCCAGAGTCAATTGCGTTGGTGCTTGGCGGCAAGTCCCAGACCTTATGTCTTACGTGCTAGGACCAGACAAACTGCGAGAACAACCATGAACCTGGCCATTTGTCCAATCAGTAGTCCGAGGCTAGCTATACTCAATTGGGATTCCTCAATATGCCCAGAACACCCCAGCCCCATTTTACACAGCATGTGACCCAACTCTGCTCTATGCCTATCACTGTCACTTAACAAACATATAAATTTCAACTCCTTCTCTCTTCATTTAACCACCTCTGTTTCCCTACCATCTTTCGTCACTGCATCCCAACCCTCTTAGCCTCCCCTCCTCTCAGCCTCCAGTCCACCCAAATGCTCTCTCCCAAAGGCCAAAGGGGTGTTTCATCGTCTGCAGGCGAACGCCCAAATTCTCCCACCCGTGTCAAGAACGCGTGAAACTGCCCCCCTCCCATCCCCATCCCAGCCTAGCGTCCCCCCTGAAATCTCCACTTTCGCATACCTTTGCAGCTTGCCTCCTGACACGCACTCAGACACAGTAGCTTTTCTTTAATGACCAAGACGAGGATGCCATCGCAGCCATCAGTATCAATGCTTCGCCAGAGAAAATACCAGAAGCGCGGGCTCAAGTTCACAATGATGACGTGCGGCGTGTCGGGCACCGGTAAGTCCACCTTCATCAACACGCTGTGCGGAGCCCACATCGCCGGCGGCGACGAACACATTACATATGAGCAGAACGGCGGCCTTGAAATCGTTACCCTCAGCCACGAGCTTCCCGACGAGCAAAACGGTCTGCTGTCGCTCAAGATTATCGACACTCCGGGCTTTGGCGACTCCATCGACAACAATGCGTGCTTCCAGCAGATTCTTGAGTATGTCGAGTCGCAGTTCGACGACGTGCTTGCCGAGGAGTCTCGTCTCAAAAGAAACCCCAAATTCACGGATAATCGCGTCCACGTGCTGCTCTACTTCATCAACGCTACTGGCCACGGCCTCGGCGAAATTGACGTGGAGTTTATGAAACTGCTGGCCCACCGTGTCAACATCATTCCAGTCATCGGCAAAGCTGACTCCTTCACAGCGGCAGAGCTTGCGTACAACAAACGACTCATCATGGAAGACATTGATAATTACAATATTCCTATTTATCATTTCCCTGTCGAGACAGAGGAGGAGGACAACGAGGAAGAGGACTACGAAATGGCGCGTCAGAATGCTGAGCTCCGCCAGGCCCTCCCCTTTGCCATCATTGGCTCTTCCGATCGCTCGTCCTCGGGTCTGCAAGTGCGTAAGTACTCATGGGGTACTGTCGATATTGAGGACCCGCGCATTTCGGATTTCACGCTGCTGCGCGACGTGCTATTGGGATCTCATCTCATGGACCTCAAGGAGACGACGCATGACTACCTCTATGAAAATTACCGCACTGACAAACTGTCGCGCGGCACGCGTGACATTGCCGCCGGTGAGCAGTCGTTTGGCTCTGCCAGTGCAGATGACACGTCCTCTGTGGCTGCTAACTCACTGGTTGCCCGCGAGGAAGCACTGCGTATTGAAGAAGAGAAGCTGCGCGCCATTGAGAAGCGCGTGCAGGAGGAGATTCTCACAAAGCGCAAGGAGCTATTGAGACGTGAGCAGGAGCTCATGGAGCTCGAACAACGTCTCAAAACACAGGACTTGGAAGCTTCGCCGGCCTCAGAGGTTGCGTAGATATATAGGGTTGGGCAATAGGATTTTCACGAGCATTGGTATATTGCATCCAGGGTCAAGGCAACCTGGATGACAAACCGCAGTAGGAGGTTAGGCCTGCTGGATTGGCCTGGACCACCATCGTTACAGGACTATTCTGGAAGCCTGTGAAGAGCGAGAGATGAAAAAGTGAACTCTGAACAACCCTATGTAAATCGCAGCATATATATCGTCAACTTGGGAGCGCTATTTAAGACTGAAGTTCATTCAATGCTAGATTTAGTTCAACTTTCGTAGTGTGGTGCACTCTCTAGACTGAGGTCACTATGGCTCGCAAGAGAAATTCGGCTGTTTGATTCAGTTACAGAAAGAAGGTTTGCCTAGCTGTCTGCACCGCTTGAAATTGCCTTTTTACCTAGTACTCGTAAAAACCCTTTCCCGATTTCTTTCCCAACCAGCCAGCATCGACATACTTTTGTAGCAAACCTGCCGGACGGTATTTGGAGTCGCCAGTGCCAGAATGCAGCACCTTCATGATGGCAAGACAGGTATCGAGACCAATGAAATCGGCCAGAGCCAACGGACCCATGGGCATGGCACAGCCGTTCTTCATCATGGAGTCAATGTCGTTGGCCGAGCCAATGCCGGTTTCTAGCACAATGACGGCCTCATTGATGTAGGGCATGAGAATACGGTTGGCGATGAAGCCCGGAGTGTCCTGGGATGTGGATGGCACCTTGGAAATAGCCTGGACATAGTCCAGAACCGTCTTGTGCGTGGCATCGGCCGTTTGCAGGGCTCTAATAATCTCCACGCCAGGCTGCACCGGCACGGGGTTCATGAAGTGAACGCCAATCACACGGTCCTCAGCCGACTTGGCGGCGGCAGCAATGCTCGTTATAGAGATGGAAGAGGTATTTGTGCCAAGAATAGTGTCCTTGCGAGTGATCTGGGCCAGTTGGCCGAAGATATCGTACTTGAGAGCAGGAATCTCGGGCACAGCCTCCACCACGATATCAACGTCTGCCGTGGCATCAAGCGACGTGGCAGGGAAGATAAGGGCCTTGATGCTCTCTGCCTTGGTAGCCTCAAGTTTGCCCTTAGAAACGTTCTTCTCCAGCAGCTTGTCGACGAATTTGAGACCCTTTTCCAGCGACTTCTCGGAAGAATCAACAAGGTGCACAGGGAGCCCGGCATTGGCGGCCGAAACATAGGCAATGCCAACGCCCATCTGGCCTGCACCGACAACAGCCACAGATCTCACGGCAGGAACTATTGTGGAGTAACTTCTGCCTATCATTTTGGCTACTTTTAAATTGTCAAGTCGACGGTCTGGGGATTCTCCATTTAAGTATCCCCACAGCCTGCCCCTTTGGGAAGGTGCCCGCATCGGCCAGTTGGCGGCCCTCCAGAGAGGTGTGCGGGGTTTGGGACGGAGCTGGCAGAATGTTTTGGCAGCGGACAATGAGTCGAGCTGCAAAGTGACCTGAGGTTGTCGCAAAGCCGGTTAAGTGGCCCAGCCAATTTTTTGAAGGATCTGCTGGGCAACGGTCGCTGATGGCCACTCTCGGCTGCCCCGCTTTGCCGAGGTCTGGGCGGGGCACTGCCCCGGTGCCCAACTGGTCCGATTCTTTCCGGGACAGCGGCTACATGAGTAGAGCTCTGGGCAACAGAGTGGCAACCTGTTAGTTCAAGAGGGCAATCCTGGGCGTGCCGCCGGCGGCCAGGGCTCAGCTCCGCGCTCGCTGGCCTAACGGTCAGCACAGCCGCGCCAGCCAGCACAAGCCAGCGAGCGCGGAGCACGAGCACTGGGGGGTCCAGGGACAGCCCCACTGGTCGGACCAAACGCCAGTCGAAAGGCCACTTCTCGTCACTGTAGCTATGCAAACCCCAATTCCTAGTTCCATCCCGGTCTCGCGGCCTCCAGCGGCCATGATATTCCCAGGTCCCCGCACGGCTATGCGCGGAGTTTGGCAGCGCGTGCAGGTGGCCGATGGCTGGGCGGGCAGGCGAGCCCTGGCTGGACGGCGGCGCCCAGGGACACTTGCGCTGCAAATCTTTACCCTGGGCTCCACCTGGCAGCAGGGAGCGCCTCGGCGAGACCCATTCGCGCCTGCACCAGCGTGTCAGTTGGGCGAGGTGGGTCTGCTTTTCTGCAGCCATCCACCTGCCAACGCACCCCTAGGGCCATCGGCATCCCTTGCCGCCTGAGGCAGGAGAGGCAGGGAGGGAGGTGAGGGGCCGGAGGAGCGGGGGAATTGCATAGAACTGGTTTTTAGCGAAGAATTGTCATGCCACAAGTCTCGCTTGCTGCCGGACCCGGCTCCCTTTTAAACCTTTAAGACAACCTTGAGTTCACGCGTCGGTGGGCCACCTTGCGTCTAGCGCGTCCGGAATGCTGAGGCGCGCCTGGAATGCAGGCCACCTCTGGCTACAAAAATATTCTGGCGCGGGGTGACTAGTGACGAGCACACATAGACTAGTATAAACCTTAGAGCTGCCCTCAAGCTGTCCTTCACTCCTCTACTCCTCATGCGCATGGACTCTGACGGTGCTGCCGATATGCGCGCCAAAACGGCGCTGCAGCAGACAGTCGCGGCCATACGGCTGGCTAACCACCAGCTGCAGGCTGCCCTGGGCGTCAGCGACATCGAGTTTGTTTGTGAGTCCAAGGACAATGTATGTAGGGTTGAGAGGGCACTGATGGATGCGTTGGAGGAGATTGATGGTGTCAGCCGGCTCTTTACCGAGGCTGACAGTGTAGAGGGGTCGCTGAAAGCCCATGAAATCACAGATTCTGATTATTCAGGCCGGCCAGATGATCTGAAAGTCCCCGCTCAGAAACAAACTCCGACCTCGCCCATCTCCCCAGACATGCCTCCCCTACTCGAAGAAGCGCTCTCGGCATGGGACCAGGCCAAATCGGCCCTGCAACCAGCTAAGGCCCGCGTCGCTCTTGCCCAGGAATGGCGCGAGCTCTACCACGTCATCATGGTCGACCTGGATACCGAGCTGACCTCCTGCGCCCGCAGAGCGGCCGACATTGACACATCATTCACCACCAAATCGCTCTCCGTCAGACCGCCCTGCATTGACCTCTCGGTTATAGACAAGGCTCTGGCTGATCATGAACTTCCGACTTCCCCAACTATCGATGAGGCCATGCTTGGTTTTCGCGAGCTCTACGCATCAGTCGCTCCTTTAAAGGCCTCTCTCGACTTTATCCCCATGCGCCTCGAGCAATTTGCCTCAAAAGCCAACAAGGACTTTCCCCATGCCGTTTCACTGCTTGTCCAGCGCTTCGCGCAGCTGACAGAGTCCCTCGATGTGCTGCAAAACGATATTAGCCTGATCCAGCGGCGCATCAGCGCCACCAAGTGGGCACAGATCGTCGACAGCCTCTGGGACCAGGTCTCAAACCAGATGGACCAATTGCAACAGACTACAGATCCCGATGTCTACGGATCCCTGCTCCGTGATATTCCCTCGGGTCTGGCTACCATCTCGCGCGCAGCAGCAGGGTTAGACAGAGTTGACCACCTGTCCATGATTGACGCGCTTTACCAGCGCTGGGCCACGTTCGAGCACAAGATGCCTGCCAGTCTGCCACTACAATTCCAGCAGCAGCTCAGTCTGAAGCACCACACCTCTGCAGCTACTTCTCACAACCGTGCTTCTAAACGCAGCATCTCATCGCAGTCGGATGCCAGTGACAATTTATCACTACGGCACGCATCAGGTTCCTCGCGCTCATCGGCATTCTCCGTATCGTTTGGCACTCAGCCAGATGATAAGCGCCGCATGCGTGCCTCTACTGTGAGCAGCCTGGATCCTTTTGACTGCCACATGCTATCCAACGGCTCGGCCTTCACTGACCCTGCGCCGCTTCCACCGCCAGTACCTTCTCTGCCACAAGTCAGTAGCAGCAGCACCAGCAGCAGCACCAGCAATTCTGCTGCTCTTATCGTACCCAAGATCGATCGCAAGAAAACGAGGCCTGTAAGCATTGTCATTGCAGAGCCGAACGAGACTCAACATCGCGCCTACCTTGTTTCGCGCAAAAAGCTTCGACCCTCCGCCCTCCCCATTTTGTCGGCACAGGCCAAAAAGACAGCACCAGTTGGCCAAAACCTGATTGGCCGTACCCGCGCTTCGACAGTCACCGCAGACTGTATGCAGTCGCCAACGCCGAGACGACATCACACTCGCAGTACTAGTACTTTCACTCTACCGTCGAGCTCCGCTCTCAAGCAGATACCATCCAAGATCCCGAGGCGGATCCCTCGTCCGCCTCCATCCCCGCGTCGCTCTACTGCACAGCGCTCGCCCCGAAAGGAACAAAGGCGCACGGCCTTTGGCGTTAGATAAACGCAACACTTATTTATTGCTAATGCGCACACGAAGTAACGATGAACCTTAATTGAACCCAGGAAGATTGCCCCGGTTTGTAGAAAATGATGGAAAACGCTTGAGCTTTATATCCTGGTAAAGCCAGTTTTGTATCAGCACATGGAACCTCAATTGAAGCAAGCACCGCCCTGCTTGTCGCAAATTAGAGTCGTGCTACCTTTTGACTAAATATTGCATAGGCGGTTGGGCATGTGCCGATTCAAGTCTAAAACTTTCTAATGTAACTAGGAACTATCACTCGCTGAAACGACAACCTATTATTGTAACGAAAGTAAAGTTCAGTATTAACCACATCTTTAGGAGGAGGCTTTTGAAATTAAGATCACAAGTCTGGTTGTAAGCAGCCACTGTAACCAGTTTTGGCGAAAAGCTTATTGGTCGGTTAATGTTATCAACAACACATAATTCTTCAAGTGATGAGGGCGATTCTCCATCTGACACTCCGTTTCATACTGAGAAACATGAGGTCATGAGCGAACTCAGACCAGTTCATCTCAAATCAAGCTGTCGGTTGCTAAAATTCATGCAGATTAGCTGTCAAAATTTTGGTCCAAGTCTTGGACACCCCTACGACTAGAGTTTGCGAAGATCCCTGGAAATCTTTGATATTTGGTATTTCCTACCTCCCCTTTCCGCTTACCCATCAGTTTCAAACGCAGAAAACTGCCTGGTAAATGGTTTCAGTCAGGTAAATGCAAAAGAGATACCTCATCGCAGGATGATTCAGGTAAGAGAGCAAAAATATTTCAATCTACCGTGGCCATTATGAAATTGCTGCAGGCGCGGCGGCTGCAAGAATACAAACCTCAGTTGACGGCTCGGGGCAGAACAATGGCCGGCAAGCCATTGACGGACACGCAATTGTTTCAAAGAGGCTGTAATTCCTTCAGGCGTGAGGCCCCGGGACAGTCCCCATGACAAGTGGACATAATCGCTCTCTGCACCACACGCCAGCTTGGAGCGAGCCGCAGAAAACGGTCTCGCCACCATCTCGGCCCCACGAATTTTCACCGTTATCAAATTTCACACTGTTCACTTTCTCCGACAAGGCTGTTTCAACCAATAAGCTCCCAGGTACTGCCCATTAGCTCCCTATTTGGTTCCGCTCATGCACACCTTGCAGAAGGAAAAAGCTTATTTCAACAGCCCTGCTTTTCCGACGCTTGGCACCGTCAAATACGCTCAGGCCGACAGCCCACGTGCACCCCTGGTGGAGCCGTGGTGGCATGGCGGGCCAACAGCAGGTGCAGTGGGCCGCTCCTAGGCACGTTCGAGCACACTCGTTTAAATACACCCGAACCGGGCCGATCAGGTTTCCTCACCATCCGATGAAACTTTCCAGTGCCAAACAATACGCTGGCCGGATCGCTTTCGGCTGTCTAGCCCTCGTCGGTGCGGGGTGCATGTTGAACTACTGGATGGCCTTGGCGTCACTCACCGGCCCGCAGCTAGCCGGATCGGTTGCCTCTGGCATGGTGAAAAACTCAATGGAGCTGCTCCAAAGAGCCAACATTTATAAATACGACCATTCAGATATTTTTGGCATCCCCCTAGCCCTCTGGCAGCGCGATACCTCTCGTGAGTATTACCTGTCAAGGGAGGGCAAGTGGAATTCGTCTCAAGCTACAACAACCAGAGAGTATACTTTCTACTTGACGCAGCAGACCGCGGCTCCTGATGGTGTCAATAAGACAATGCTGCTCATCAACGGTGCCTTTCCAGGTCCTGTGATCGAGTGCAACGAAGGTGATCATCTCTCCATCAACGTCATCAATAGAATGGATGCCCCTTCTACTATCCACTGGCATGGTCTGTTTCAGCAGGGAACCAATCATATGGATGGTGCGCATGGCATCAACTTCTGCGCTATTCCTTCAGGTGGCTCCTTCAAGTACGAATTTGACATTAAGGATCAGTACGGCACATACTGGTACCATGCACATTACGGCCTTCAGTACCAAGACGGACTTTATGGCCCTCTTATTATCCACTCACCAGAAGAAGACGCATTGCTGGAATATGACGAGGAGATTGTAGTACTGCTCTCTGATCTTTACCACGACTCTGGTGATGACTTGCTCAAGGTGTACCAGGAAGCCAATATGGAGAAGGCCTCTGAGCCAGTTCCTGATGTGGGCCTCGTGAATGGCAAGAACCGCTTCAATGACTCAGATTCGCTATTGGCAGTACTGCCTGTCATACCTGACAAGACTTATCGCCTGCGCCTCATCAATGCTGGCGCATTCTCAGAGCTTGACTTTTCCATTGACTCGCATCGCATGTCGGTCGTTGAAGCTGACGGCACCGTCACCGAGCCTTACCATGTTGACGTTGTACGCATGCAGACGGCACAGCGCTACTCCGTGCTTATCACTACCAACCAAACTGGGTCTTCCTACTGGATCAGAAACGAGATGAACCTCAACTGTTACGACTACACAAACGATGCGCTGAACCCTGATGTCAGAGCCATCCTGTCTTATCCAGAATTCACTAGTCAGCTTATGCTCGCCGGTGACCTCTACGCGGATAGTGTCACCATGCCCAACAGTTCCACTACGTCTGCCAGTGCGCTAGCTGGTGACATTGATTGCACCCAGCTCAATGCCAGTCTACTAACGCCTGCCATTGTCAACCCTGCCCCACAGCCCGACGTCTTAGTTTACCTCGACGTTAATTTCTTCATCGGTGCTGGACAGGTCACCTGGGCTTACTTCAACAACACATCTTGGAAGTCGGTTGACGACTCCACTCTCTATAGAGTTGTCAACAACAGGACTGAGGCTTCTGACAACTCAACCTACAATCCGTCTTGGGCCGACAACATGGTTGTTACCATCCCTGAAGCAGCTGTTGTCGACATTGTTCTCAACAACTACGACGATGCTACACACCCCTTTCATCTACATGGCCACAAGTTTTGGGAACTGGCCACTGGCAGTGGATATTTTCAAACATCAGTCTATGACACCCTGAATCTCACTAACCCGATGCAGAGAGATACCACATCAGTTGACAGTTTTGATTGGACTTTGATTCGCTTTGTGGCCAACAACACTGGTGTCTGGCCAATGCATTGTCACATCTCTTGGCACTTGGCCATTGGCTTGCTGATGCAATTCAATGTTATGCCAAACAACGTGACACAGCCTAATCAAGAGTGGATGGATCTATGCAAGCTGGCAGACTCTTCGAGTTCCACCGGCACTAATTGACAGGCTATCTTCTCCATAATTCTATTATTCATTGCCCTCATGCTTCTGAGAGGATCATAGAACTTTTTTATTACAACTAATCAGCTAGTAGATAGCACAAAAAGCATTAATGTTGTTTCCTTGTGCACAGACCAAACCTGCTGGTTTCTGACACGCTTAGCTGCTCACCTATTGGATCAATCCTGAGCTGTTGCCCGGTAAGACAAAACACCTTCCCAATTAGGCAAAACTATCACACAAATATTGATAAATAACTTGATAAGCTTCCCATAAAACGTCACTCCACCGACCGTTCCTCCTGCCTTCCCTCGCTCGCTTGCAATGCTACGCAGTATGCTGACTGTCCGTCGGACCCCTAGTGTACTCCATACCCTACCAGACGTCTGCCACATGTCCAGTACCGCTTCTAGAGCACACCAATACCCATTTGACACGCGCAAGTTCGCCGCTCAGCTCGAGCGCCAAGGATTCTCTCAAACCCAGGCAGAGGCCGTTCTTAAAGCACTCTCCAATGTCCTTGACAGTTCGGTAGAATCCCTTCAATCGTCGCTGGTCTCGAAGGAAGACTTTTCCAGGCGAGCCTATCAGCAAAAAGTGGACTTTGCCAAGCTGAAATCCGAGCTGCAAACGCTGGATAAAACAGAAATGACTAAAGTCACTTCTGAGCACGAACGTATCATGATTGATATCGATAAGCTGCGCCAAAAGTTCAGGGAAGACGTCAATAAGTCCTTGAGTTCTGTCCGGTTGGATCTGAATCTTGAAAAGGGTCGTATCAGGGAAGAATCGGCGAATCATGAACTGAAAATCAAGGAAGCTGGAACCAGAATAGATCAGGAACTTGCTAACTTTCGCACGCAGATCGAGGGTACTAAGCTCCAGGTGTTGCAATGGTTGATTGGTGTTGCCACTGGTACCTTTGCGATGGTCATGGCTTATATTCGTCTCATCATGTAGAGCGTGCCGGCAGACTAGCTGGTAATTCCCTAACATTAAATATTTATTCGCGAATGCATCATTTCTCGCAGCATTTGATATTGTGCGCTCAATAAAAGGAAGCTGAGAGCTGCACCTGCATCCAAACAGTTGAACTTGGAAACAGAAATGAACACAAAATTTGCCAAGCCAGATTTAGATTGTTTGTCAATGTCCCTTCTTTACTCAAGGCAGCGCACCTACTTAAGTATCGCAGTGGACCAGTGGTATTGTGGGGCGCTGCCCCACCATTCCACGGGTTGGGCCATAGTAAATTTGACCAGAAACTCCAAACCTGAATTTCATCCACAACCGTATCCTCTATGGCGGATTTCCCCAGTCTAATACGTCTGTCCAGACCATTTCTCAATGAGAAACAAATTGCCACTGCCCAGTCTCTGAAACCTCCACCCAATAAGTATCTGGAGCTGAAGTACCGATTATTTGCGTCCCATGTGGTCTGGGACACGATCCAGGCTTTCAAGTTTCCCTGTAGAACTTACTTCACCGCCATGGTACTTTGGCACAAACTCCATCTTTTAGACTCTGCTACTACCAATGCTTCACAACTAGTTGTGGAGCTAACAGCGTGCCTTTTGACAGCCTCTAAAATAGAAGACACCCCCAAGAAAGGCAAAGACATCATGGCGGAGCTCATCAACCAGTCGCAGGGTGTTCTTGGAAGAACACAAGTCTCAGAGGAAAAGCTTTACATGGCTATTGAGAAGCGTCTTCTCCAAGTACTGGCGTTTGACTTCCGCATCAACCACCCCCATCTATACATTGTCAAGATTTGCAAGGAACAGAGCATTTCCAAGGATATTGCACTGGCAGCGTGGACCATTTGTATAGACGCCTATGCTACTGTTATTGCTCTCAAGTCTACCGCCCATGTCGTTGCGCTGGCATGTGTACTCTTTGCTAGCCGGCTGGCTGGCACCACTGTTGAGCTGGACTATGACAAGTTTCGGGCCACCAAACCAGCTGTGGCTACTGCCATTTCTGATATTGCATCGCTGTACCTCGACTCGTTTGGACAGTGCCATATTGCACGCATGTACCCTGACCGCACTTCTCGTGACATTGTTGAAGTTCAACTGGGCCTAAAGGAAATCATTGGATCACCGCCAGAAGAGCAGCCCACGCAAGTAGGCATAACTATGAGCGAGTCTTTGGTAGCAGAAACTGGCACTGCTCGCTATGTTCTCGACTGGGAGCGTGCTCACGTTGAGTCTGAACTGCATTAGATAGGACATGTGCATTATTTATCTAGCTGATTTTATTTATCGTTTTCATGAGCTATTCAATCATCTAATCGACCTTCCAGATATTTGTAATAATTGCGCCGCATTGGATCCGTCTCGCGCAACATAGCCAGAATCGCTGCCAGTTCAGAGCGGTCAACGACACCGGAGGGGTCGAGTTTCTTCAGAAACAGGCTGTACAACACAATTGTGTAGTTGCACCACTTGGTATCGGGCTCTTCAATGTTTGTTTCACGCAACTGCTCAAGCTCATTTTTGACCAGATCAATGTGCTCTGCATCACTTGCAAATTTGTGAAATGTCTGGTCCCGTACCAGCCAATGGTGATACATCCATGCCGATTGGTCATCAAGATCGATAAACATGGCGTTTCTGCAAAGCTCTAGTTCCTCCTTCAGTGCAATTTCAGATGTCATTACCCCCTCCTTTATGAGCGTGGGGATCAGCAATTGCCGCTGGTGCCAAGCTGAAAAGTTAGAGAAATTCTTGTTGATCTGCACTAGAGAGTAGTCAAACTCCTCCTTGGCCATTGAGATTCCTTTAGATCGCTCCAAATTGCCTACAACTTCTCGTCGATAGTGCCAACCATGAAAGTTGCGCGGATCTTTGGCCAGCATAGCTGTGACAATAGCCAGCTCCTTGGTCCAGGCTGGTTTTGGGCTCACAGAGAAGCACCACCGTCTGTGGTTCCAGAGCCAGTACACCTTGGGAAATCGTTTTAAAAGACCAAACACAAACATGAGTTCGTTTTCCAAGAAATCCACCACCTCTGCCTCGCTCCAGCCGGCAAATAGAGAGAGTAGAATCTCTCGTCGGTAGTTGAACTCAGTATATGACGACGGATTGAGGTCAATGAGCTTAGTGGTGAGATCAAGAGCATCTTTGGAATTGTCACCGGCAGCTCTTCTTTCCCTCATCTCGGCAATTAGCGAGCGGTACTCTTTGATTTTGATCGCCTCTGCCTTGCGTTTTCGTGCTTGCTCGTCAGCTGACCGCTTGATCCTTCGGACTCCATGCTGTGTTAGTACACAAACAGAAATATGACAGGTGAGTCTCGCTACATACCATTTTTCTCGCCAGTCTCCTCTATTCCGCTGAATGCCACTGTGGTGCTCTGTAAGGTCAGGCGCGCTTAATCTAGTCCGCCCTGCATCACAGCCTCGCGACATTACCTGGGCAAAATAACGGCTCAGCGCGCACGTGATTTCCACTGCCAAAGAAAGCTACAAATGAGTTTGCAACTTCCTTATCATCTTCAAAATATCAATAATCTGTTATTTACACGTTGTTTTCAAAAGGATTTGACAATCATTTGAGTCTCCTTCTATAATGTCTGTTCCAACGAGAGCCCAAACGCCTCTCAAGGGCTCAGCTCGCATAGTCACAGAGTATCTAGAGTATGCCATTCACACCATTCTTTACTTAAGGGGCATCTATCCAGTAGAGGACTTTGAAAGGGTCCGCAAATGGGATGTGTTTCTTCTCATGTCTGTAGATCCCGAAGTGAAGGGCTATATCAAGCGCATTATGGGCCAATTGCATCGCTGGCTGTCCGATGGCAGTGTCACCCAGGTCATGATGGCAGTCACCTCCAAGGACAGTTCGGAAACCATTGAAAAGTGGCAGTTCAATGTCCAAATAGTGCCTGTACCGGAACTAGGCCTTGTCGAACGAGATCCAGATCAGATCCGTCGTGAAATCCAAGCCATCATTCGACAGATCACTACGTCCATGACGATTCTACCCCTCATTGAAGAGAAATGTACCTTCAACATTCAAGCAAGTATCGATCACAAGGCCCAAATTCCCGGGGAATGGGCCAATTCCGCGCCGAGAACTGTTGCTAGCCCCCAAGAACTCGCTCTCAAGAGCTTTGCAACAACCCGGTACGAGGTGGAAACTTTGGTGCAATACGCTCAGCACCACTGAAATTATTTATACCAAAAATCAAATTCAAACTCTAATAATAATAATTATTCAATGCAAAGTGTGCGCCCGTTGTGCGCCGGGTTAGAGCTCATCATGGTCAACATAATCGTCATCATCACCCGAAGCACCGCCATTGCTATCACCATATAGCTTGGATGTGATGGGATATGCAACTTTTTGAAGAAGCTCTCTCTGCTCCTCAATCTCGTCCTTGGTGGCAGATCCATTTTCTTCCAGCCATTCGATAGCTTGGGCAGCAGCATCCAACAAAGTCTCCTTTTCGTCTTCGTCAATCTTCGAGCCCAAGCCGTTGGCAGAATCGTCCTTAGCCTGGTTTCTTATGCTGGTGGCATATGACTCAAGTGAGTTCTTGGCTTCAATACGCTCTCTCAAAGCAGCGTCTTCCTCAGCATACTTATCCGCCTCAGCCACCATTTTTTCAATCTCCTCTTTTGAGAGGCGGGACTTGTCATTGGTGATCGTGATGGACTCCTGCTTGCCAGTACCCTTATCGTGAGCGGACACCTTGAGAATACCAGAAGCATCTAGCTCAAAAGTAACCTCAATTTGAGGGACACCGCGTGGGGCAGGAGGAATGCCAGTAAGCTCAAACTTGCCCAGCCTGTTGTTATCTTTAACCAGCGTTCGCTCGCCCTCATATACCTGAATAAGAACGGTATTTTGGTTGTCGGCCGCTGTAGAGAAGATCTGAGACTTCTTGGTTGGAATTGGTGAATTGCGCTTGATGAGATTGGTCATGACACCGCCAGTAGTTTCAATGCCAAGAGTGAGAGGACAGACGTCAATGAGAAGCAAATCGTCAACCCCAGCTTCGTTGGAAAGAATACCGCCCTGAACAGCAGCACCAAAAGCGACAGCTTCATCAGGGTTGATGCCCTTGGACACCTTCTTGCCGTCAAAGAACGATTCAAGAAGCTGCTGAACCTTGGGGATACGAGTGGAACCACCAACAAGTACAATATCGTCAACCTCAGATTTGGTAACGCCGGCGTCCTTGAGCACCTTTTCGACTGGCTTGAGAGTCTTCTTGAATAGATCAAGATTGAGCTCCTCAAACTTGGCTCGGGAAACGGTTTCCGAATAGTCAATTCCCTTAGTGAGACTGTCAATCTCAACCTTGCAGCTCATCTGGGTAGAAAGAAGACGCTTGCACTTCTCAGCCTCACGCTTGAGTTTCGACATGGCCTTGGAGTCCTTAGTCACGTCCACGTTATGCTTCTTCTGGATGCTATCAGTGAAGTGCTTCACCAGTCTGAAATCAAAGTCTTCACCACCCAGGTGAGTATCACCTGAAGTAGCCAACACCTTGAAAAAGCCATCCTCAAGAGTGAGCAAGGACACGTCAAAGGTGCCGCCGCCAAGATCGAAAACAAGCACCTTGGTCTCATCATCGTGCTTGTTAAGACCATAGGCAATGGCGGCCGCTGTGGGTTCGTTAACGACTCGGATGACATTGAGGCCGGCAATAGCGCCAGCGTCCTTAGTAGCTTCACGCTGGGCATTATTGAAGTAAGCAGGGACAGTGACGACTGCGTGGGTGACTGGCTGGCCAAGATAATCCTCAGCGATCTCCTTCATTTTGCGGAGGACCATGGCAGAGATTTCCTCAGGAGCAAAAGTCTTGGTCTCGCCATCCTGCTTAATCTCGACAACGAGGCGACCATCCTTCTTGCCAATCTTGTAGGGGAGATGCTTGGAGTCGGCCTTGACCGAAGGATCGTTTGGCTTGAGGCCAATAAAACGCTTTACATCAAAGATCGTATTTGCCGGATTTGAGGGGGCCTGGTTTTTCGCTGCATCACCGACAAGACGCTCGTCGTCAGTGAAGGCAACGTAGGAGGGCGTGATTCGGTTGCCCTGGTCGTTGGCCAGGATCTCAACCTTTCCATTCTTCATCACACCGACACACGAGTAGGTTGTACCGAGATCAATACCAATCACGGTGCCGTAGTCCTCGACATCGCTAGATTTAGCGTTGACGGCAGGGATTCCGCCAGCAAAGATGACTAGCAGAGAGTAGAGGACGAAGCACCACGAGAGCAGGTTAGTAGTCCTGGGTCGGAGCATGGTGGATTCTCGAGAATATTGCTAAGTCGATGAGGCACATTGACGAGGAAGTCCTGCAGTTTAAATAAGCTGGGGAACGCGCCACACTTCGACAAGTGCCAGGGTGTCGACTTTCCTCTTTGGGCAGTTTGATGGACTTTCATGGTAAGGTGGCGTGCCGCGATGAGGCTGATTCGGGGGAGGCAAAAGATGGGCCGGCCGGATCAGATTAAGTGGATTTTGAGTCAAGATTGAGCTTGCTGACCTAAGTGAACTAGTGTATCAATTTATTACCCTCTGTTAGGTTCGGACCTCTGCCGAAAACCCTCCAAGTAGGGCGTCGGTGTTTGACAGATGCAGGGTCATATCGCGATGCACAAGTGTCGGAAATGTGCCACGTGGACCTGGAGGATTCTAGAAGGGCGGCGGTGAGGGCAATAATTTATCGGAGAGTGGCAAATTATGTGCATATTCTCGGAATGGACGGCTGAGCGATTTGGTGACAGCTGGCGACATTTGATTGGACTCTGATCGGCAAGATTCCTGTTCTTTCCTGTTCTCCATCTTGGAGGCAGCTCTAGTAAGTAGGACAGCTCGGCACCGCCAACATACGACATAGCCAGAGGAAGCTCTGGAAAAATCTGACAAATCTAATTAGAAAAATCCATGAAATTTTGATTTGAAATCTATTTCTCATCCCTCTCTTTCTCTACCCCCTCTCAAAACGCTTTGCAAACTGCTCTCCACTGGTCCATCAGACCGCCAGCTATCACCCCCGCCCATAGCACAGCCGTGCAGACTGGTGAACAAAAAAAAATCAATCTGGGCCGAGCCAGGGCAGGCTCAAGCGTTTTGGGGTCAAAAACGAGCACCATTGCATACATTTTTAGACAAAAAATTTCTTGGCTGTCGTCACTCACATCATGACTGACCATCTGAAATACATGCAGTCGGCGCTCGAGATGGCAGAGCTGGCTCTAGCCAAAGAGGAAGTCCCTGTAGGCTGTGTTTTCGTCTATGAGGACAACATTATTGGTCGCGGGCGCAACGATACAAATGAATCCCTTTGCGGTCACAGACACGCAGAACTGGTTGCAATTGAACAGATCTTGAAAACTCACTCGGCTGACGTTTTCGAAAACACCGATCTATATGTCACGGTCGAGCCTTGTGTCATGTGCGCTTCAGCGCTGCGTCAAATCAAAATACGGAACGTCTATTTCGGTGCCGCAAACGACAGATTTGGAGGCTGCGGGTCGGTATTCAAAGTCAACTCCTGTCCAGCTCCAGAGCGGCCATACAAAGCATACCCCGGATTCTATCGGACAGAAGCAATCATGTTGCTGCGAAAGTTTTACATGAATGAGAACGACCATGCGCCCAATCCAAAGGGCAAAAAGAATCGCCAATTAAAAACAGATATCGAAGAGCTCGACTACTCAGCGTATGTGTCCGAGCAGGATTTCATAGATGTCTATGGCAGCGACCAACTTTCTCTCTTCAAACGTCACAAGCCATGAACGCTAAAAATCGTAAACCTCATCCTCGATAACGCCAAACAGATTCTGGATCTCCATAGCCATTTTGGCGAGCTCCTCTGTAATATTTATAGTCGCCAAGACATAGGAGTAGAATAAAACAAAATCCTCCTCATCAGCCTTATTCTCTGCTCGACATTCCTGCAACTTGACCAGCATCCTGTCAATAGCGTGCTCCGTAGAAGGAAGCTTGTCAGGAAGCGGGTACCCTAGCTTCATCGCGGACGACGCGAGGTAAAAGAGCAAAAAGATACGCGAGCAGATCTCTCTTCGCTCACCAGTAGTTTCCTCCATAATTTCAATCTCAGATGATGTTGGTTTGGGATACTTGGTAATCAGCACAGAAATGCTGGCATACGTGTCCATAATTCTCTCAGTATAGCTGACCAAGTTCGAGTACAGTTCGGTCGGGAATGGGCCCTTCATTCGAAACTCGCTAGGAGCATGAGATAAGAGCATATTCAGCTCCATCATTGACCTTCTGACAGAGAATTCACCCTTTACACCAGTGAATTCACCTCTTGGAAGCGTGGTAAGAGCATCAGCTTTCCATATCAGTCCCATTTGAAGCCATAGCTTGGCGAGTCCGTCCTTGAGACGACGCCGTGCTGAGTTTGGAAACAAGCCGTAAGTGATAATTAGTGCCCATATCACACCCATACAAACAGAAAGGAAGCGATGAAAAGCAATCTCGCCAACGATAGGGGTCGTGCCACCTTCGTCGTCATCATTGTCATCATCATGAACCGATAGAGAGTACGAATACAGCACCGTCAAGTTGTAAGTGAGGAGAATGAATCTTCCTATCATATTCTTGGATTTCCAGTGCAAGATCATCCAGAAGCACACCATGGAAAGAACCCACCCCACTAAAGCGAGTACAATGCCATCACCGTTGGAGACTATCCACACCAAGTAAGCGAACGCGGCGCCGGCAAACGTGCCCAAAATTCTAATAGGCATGGTCATCGTCGTGCCACCAGCAGATTTGGACATGATAATTGCATAGGTAATGAGTCCCCATTCTCCTCTCCATCTTCCAAACAGGGGTCGTAGAGAGTCGGTGAAGGCAGGAATAGCGAACAACAAAGCGCCAACACCAACTTTGATACCAAATTGGACGTCGGATCTTCTCAACAATCGAAGACTACGCCAAACTCTGAGGAAAATAGAAGGCTTCTCCTTATTACCAGTTGCATGGTGGGTGCGAAAAGACTTGTCTAAGTCTTCGTCAACCAATAATGGCTTCGTCCAAAGTCTCAATCCTTCCCAGCTTTTTAACCAGGAATAATCTTCGCCAGTGTCGGTATTTCTGAGACTGTCATATTCGTCCATTATGTCAAGAAAGCCGCATAGTTCTTGTCCAATGTCTTCAATAATGTAGGTGAAGTTTCCACAAGTAGCGACAACACCCTCCTCAACTGAATCCGCTTCAGCTGCTGGATTTTTGAAAGCATCAAGCTGATAGATTTCTTTGAGAGCACGTTCTCTTTCTGAGGAATAAATAGTTGTGGCTTCACGAAGCGCATCCGCTTTTCGCTTTGCAAAATCATCGAAGTCCACCGCATCCTGGATGGCAGAGGAAAATTCCATCAACGGAGGACCAAGATAATCAAGGAAGAGTCTGAAAAGATAGGCAGAAGACCCATGGTCGGCCGCAATAGCTGAACCAGAGCTGTACCCTAGACTCGTATGAATATGCTTTCCAGCTATTCCAAAATGTCTCGACAAAGAATTGAGGGATACAATAGATCCGGCGTCGGAAACGGAATTTGCGTCAGAGCTTTCCGCATTTTCGGCTACAGCATCTTCCAAGTCGTACTCATCGCAAAGGAGATACCTTTGAGTCCTGGCAGAAGATCCCAAGCCCTGCAGAAGACAGGCAAGAAGATGGCTTGATCTCACCATTCTCTCAAGCACATGAAACTCGGGTAGCCTGCCCAAAAGCAGCAATTCATACCGAGCGTCAGACAAGAAGCCATCTATACTTTTAAATGACACGTTCAAGCTCTTGATGAGCTTTTCGTACTCTTCAGTATCAATGTCGCCTCCTCGGGTAAAGTTGTCTACAATGTAAACAAATACTTTAGACTGGATGCCAATGGCAGAGACAAAACCTTTGCGCAGCTCAGTGATGGCTGACTTTGGCCAACATGTCAAGCAGATTACCATAGAAATGATTGCGCCACAGCAGACAAACCCGAACTGCTGAAACATGCGAGAAAAGGAGAAGATTCCTTCCTGTACGTAGCCTTCTTTAGTTAAGACGGCCACCAAGAAAATGTAGGACAGCGAGCAGGCGGTATTAAAAGTCGGTCTGTTCACCCGCTGCTTGTAAAAGGCCACAAAGCCAATGCCAAAGCCACAAAAGACAATTAGGTCTATCGCATAGCCTATCTCTTTTATTCCCCACTGATAGAAAAGAGCCGACACGACCATGGAGCCAATTGCCATGCTGAAGGAATATGCGAGAGACACAATGACAAACATAATGGATTCTGCCATTGAACCTGCTGTGCGTGCAGGATGGAAATAGACTGCCACAGTAGCGACTGTGTGCTTAGAGTCTGAGCGGCCAAAAATCTGCCCGACCGGCGTGTAAACAATCATTGAAGCCACAAAGTAGGCAATAGAGCATTTTAAAATGGATGTGAACTTTTCATCTGTGACAAAAGCCACTATTTTTTCCTGAAGAGAGAGATTAGGCGGTCGTCTCTCTAGGTTTGACGACTGTCGTCGCTCTAGCAGTGATGGGAAGGGTTCAAAAAGCGCTGAGGACCGGCCCCTCCTGAGACCTCGACGCACTTCCTGGACGTCTGTGCCTGCGTCTGTAAGAGCCAGAGACTGCCTCCTCAGCAGAGGGAACTCTGACATGGAACGGGAATGCGTGGAAGAAGAGATATTCTTTCAACGAGGGGGCGTTGTGATATTATGTGGGGATCAGATTGTTAAGCTTAGATGGGACAAGATAAGATAAGGGGTGGACAAGTTAAATAGTGAGTATAGCAGAAGTGGCTGTGAATTGTAAAGTCTGAGTGACAAATGCAGTATAGCAGGTGCCGCTGGCCCGAGTAGATTTTAGGATGACGGTCGCCTGAGGACCGCTAAAATCGATATAGGGAATGCCAATGGTTGGTATTTGCCGGACACTGGAGTGTCACGTGCTGGCCATGACGTCTGGTCGCCACAGCGCATCTGGCTCAGCCTCTGGCTCATCCCTTGGAGGCGATAGCTGTGCATAACGTTGCTCGTTGCTCACTGTGAGGAGGCGTGAGGGGCAAGACCAGGAGCGAAAAGTGAGCATCCCCTAGTACTTATCGTCAGATAGTTAAACTGTAAGAACTTTGTTCCCTCTCTTCCCGCTCTGTACCTCCTTCTACCATTGCGTCTCTCTTCCAGCTCTGCGCATTGCCCCCCTCCCACTACATCCCACTCCAGTGACTCCACAGGCAACAGCCGCTGAGACGCACTCCTCCCAGCCGCCTCCCCCCACAAACCCCCTCCATCCACTCCCCACCTCCATCTCTCCTCCACAGCACTTCTAGACACAGTTTGCGTCGACGAAATGGAGGACGTCAACGAATGGGACGCCCAGGAGGGCCCATCCACAGCACCTGAACAGCCTAAGGCAGAGCTCACGCCCCAAGTATACTTCAATTGCATCGTTAAGGACCCTCACAAAGAGCAGGAGGGATCTCAGAACGCTTTCATATCCTATCTGGTAGTGACAGAGTCCAACTCACCGTCCATGTCATCTAGCTCAGTCTCAGTCCGCCGACGCTTTTCTGACTTTGTGTTTCTTTACGAATGTCTGGTGAATGAGTTCCCGGCATCAGCAGTTCCGCCACTGCCCGACAAAAACAGAATGGAGTATTTAACGGGCGATCGTTTTGGCACAGAGTTCACAGTGAAGAGAGCTGCATCTCTCAGCCGTTTCCTGCGCCGTATCTCCATGCACGTTATTCTGAGCCGCTCCCGCACGTTTGTCACCTTTCTGGATACCAACGATTGGAACAATTACAAGAAGAACCGCATTGCCAAGGGAGCTGCGGCCCCTGGGGGTGCAGAGGGTGTTTTGGACGGCATTTCAGACACATTTCTCAACGCATTTGCCAAGGTACAGAGCCAGAACAAAGAGCTAATTGAATCCAAGGAATCTGCCGACAAGTTGGAGGGCTCTCTATTGCATATTGAAAAGGCTTACACCAAGGTTGTGCGGCGGCAGTCGGATCTTGTGACGGATCTGGAGGAGTTCTCTTCTCAGACCGAGAAACTGGCCGACTTGGTTCCGAATCTTCACGCCGAATTTGCCGCATTCGCCAAGGGCACGCTCGGCATGTCGCAGTCAGTTCGCTCTCTCAAGGACGCTGTTGACTGTGAGTTCATTGTGTCGCTGCGCGACATGGAAAACTACCTTGTTGCCGTGAAGCAGTTGGTTAAGCAGCGCGAGCAGAAGCAACTGGATTTCGAAGGCCTGACAGACTATTTAAACAAGGCTCAGAACTCAAAATACGACCTAGAGCATGGAGGCGGTTCCAACTTTCTCCGGGCAAAGATGGAGGATTTTCGTGGCGTTGATCATGAGGCTTCGCGACAGGAGCGCGTGCGCCGGCTGGACGGCAAGATTGATGAACTAACGCGGGAAGTGGCGTCAGCCAAGGTGACCTCAGACTCCTTCGAACAGTGCGTATTCCAAGAGCTCGATTATTTTCAGACCATCAAGTCTAAGGAGATGAAGTCGACGCTGACTGAACTGGCTGAGAACAATGTCAAGTTCTATGAGAACCTTATTGAAAACTGGGAAGGTGTTGCAAAGGAGCTGGGGATTGAGGTGTAGTGCCTACTGGAGCACAGTAAGAAACTTTGCCAATAGCAACAGCGCAAGTATATATCTATATCAGCTCAATGGTAACTGAGCTGCGGAGCAACTATATTATGTAATGAGTTATTTCTTTTCTCTTGGCGCAAATAAGCCAGATTTCATTCATCATAGTGAATCATGTTTGATGGTTTGTCTAATCTCTGCACTTACTCCTCTTGGTGTGATATTGACGGGCCACGCCGTTATGATGCGTCCCTTGCAGGGCACCTGAGGGGTCATGCAAAGAGACTTCTAGAAGGTGCTAGAGAAAATTTTTGGGCAGGAGAATAAACAAATCACAGTAACGAGTCAAACCAAAAGTACTGAAAAGTTTCCTCCATCAAGCTTAGAGGTCTTTCGTTTACCTCTGTCCCACCCGCTTGCTGGCTCAAAACTTCGACCCCACGCACTCATGTGGTGGTGCTGATTATGTCAGCCAAAATATTTCAACACTCCAGACTCCAAAAACACTTTATCCTCATCACGGTCATTTGTTTTTATCAGCTTTCAGACAAACGACCAAAATGACCATCACATATTCCATCGATTCGGTAGAAGGAGCTCGTCTTCAAGAGCTCCTTAAACAGAGAATCAAGGCTATGAATGTTGACGACGAGGAAGAGGTCGATTTCACAGCCCAGTACATCAAAGCAATGATTGTTAATCAAAAAACAGCCCACGAAATTGCTGAGGAGGTGGCTCCATTATCAGGCTCGCAGTTTGATGTTGACTTTGCCCAGTGGGCTATAGCCGAGGCTGAGAAAATCGGTAACCCGGCGGCTAGGGAACTGCCAACTGGTCCAGCCAGAATGTCGGGCTCCAATAACTCCTTCAAGAAACATAGAGAGACGAACCGCAACCTGAGTGCGATTGCAGGCATGTTCAAAGGAGGTAATGATGACAGCAAGGAGGGTGGCGTGAATCACAACAATCAGGCAGAGCCGAAGCAGTTCATCAAGCAACAAGCTCCTCGCAGACCCTTTCGCTGCAGACACTTTCCCACCTGCACCTACCCCAACTGCGTGTTTAGCCATCCCACAGAAGACTGTCCAGATGTGCCAAACTGTCCCCGTGGGATTGAAAAGTGCTGGTTCCTTCACCCAGAGGACAAGGAGAGGGCAGGCAATCCAGGAAAGCAGCGTGTGCCGTTTCAACCCACCTTCCAGCCGCAATTTATTCCACCAGGCCAGTTTCCGCCAGGCCAGTTTCAACCAGGTCAGTTTCCACCAGGCCAGTTTCAAGCGGGCCAGTTTCCTCCTATGCCGTTTCCCGTCGCTCCACCTCGTGCTTCAGCCCTATGCAAGTTTAAGGAGCGCTGTGCAAACAAGGATTGTTCCTTCGGCCACCCGACCCCCTGCAATAACGAGGCCGTCCTCAATAACTGGGAGTGGTGTCCCACGGGAGCCAATTGTCTCAACGCTGCTTGCGAAATGGCCCACCCCTCTGGATCTAACGTGAGAGCGCCAGAGCCATTGCCTGAGAGGAAAGTCATGGACTGCAAATTTGGTGCTAATTGTACCAATTTTCGCTGCAAGTTTAGACACGCGCGCTCGCCAGTGATTTGCCGTAATGGCTCCAGCTGCGAGCGCCCTGACTGCCTGTTCACGCACCCTATTGACGAGGAGTGTAAGTTTGGTGAAAACTGCACCAATAGAAATTGCGCTTTCAAGCACGCCAATCGTGCTACTACATCGACCGACGAGCGCCAGTTTGCCGCGCCAGAGCCCGCAGAGTCTCTTCATGTCTCAGCCCAGCAGCCCGGCATTGCGCCGCAGCCATCGTCAGACCAGGCGATGGAAGCCTAAAAGATTGTTTTGTCACCCTTTATTTATTCATGAATGAAAACTATGTATTAATATAAGGAATATTTCCCGCTTATTGTTTGTACCACTCGTTATTCACATAACAAAAGTCTTCTAGCTTCATGTTGAGCAAGTCTGCTTCCCGCGGGTATAGACGCACGCGAAATTCAGGTGGTTGAACAACCAGCGTGTCTTGGTTTCTGAAAATAATGCGAGGATCAGTCTCCATTAGCTTGCTAGGATTGCGCGGAGGAAGAATATAGAAACAGGAAATTATGCGACAGATCGCTACATAGAGCTCGCGAAAAGCCAAGTTGGCGCCAGCACATTGCCTAACACCAGCTCCAAACGCGAAATGGCAAGGAAGATCGTAATGGTCTAAGAACCGTGTGGGATCAAATGCATCCGCATCAGCATAGTGGTTTTCATCATAATTAGCAGAGAAGGCGTTGAGGTAGAGTGTCTGACCAGCAGGCACTCGCACCTGTTTCTGTAGGTTTTGGTCAAAGTACTCAAAAGATGTGAGCGTTTTCCTCGGCAGGCTTAGCGGCATTGTGGCACATCTCAAGCACTCATTGACCAGAGCTGATATGTAGGGGATATCTTCGCCCATGACCGCTAAGTCCCACATGCTGGTGTTACTGGAAAGCGCTCTGTCTTGAAGGGAGTGATAGGCAATCCGCTGTATTTTCTGCCCATATGGTTGTGACATGTGCCCGAAAAAGAACTCTAAAATGGAGGGGACGTTCTCCAAACCGGCCGATATCATCGATAAACAGATACTTCTTACCTCTGCTCTCTCTAGAGACGAGCGGTCTAGTAACTGGCAAGCAATTGCCTGGGATTGTTGTTCAGAAGGAAGACACCGCATTTTACGCATGAGTTCACACATATACTTTTCTCTTCTGTGACGGAGTTCTACATGCAGGGTTTTATCCTTGGTGTAGAAAAGTCTCAGTAGAGGGATGTAGTCTTGTAGATTGGAGGAGCCTGCTCGGATACGACTAATTTCCCGCTCAACTGTTACAATCTCTTCCAATAGACTTGGTTCAACGGAGAGCCCGTAGTTGAGTGCAATGCTTGTTGATAACGAATAGAACTTGAGAGCCTCAGACACACTAACGTCACTGAAGTTATCATCGCACGATTGGCTAATTCGCTGCAGTAGTTTCATAGACTGTAAGTCAATAATTTGCAGATACCTCTTCATATGTGGCTTGTTGAGTGCAACAGTTATCGCCTTCCTCATTTTTCTGTAGGACGACGACCATGGAGTTGATCCCACAGTGAAATCATGCGAGTCCGATAAAGCCGTGTGAAATGTATAGGCAGTAGGTCTCGAGATGAGCTTGGTTGCATGGTTGATCCAAATCTCTTTCACAGACTCAAATGAGTTCGCAACGACAATTCTCCTGCAGCCAAGTCGAATTTGAAATACTTGAGCATTCAGATGTCGGGCCCACTTGTCGTAGGTCAAGGCGGGAGAATCTCCAAGCATAAAGAGGTTCCCTACAAATGGGTACCCTGTGACTGAAGGAATATTAAGCGGGCGAGTGTCGCAGAACAGCTCAAGCAGCCAATCGCAAACCACTAAAATGATTAGAAAAAGAAACAGAGAAGCAAACACTCCGGAGAAAGAGGCGTGAACAGCAAGTTCTAAGAGCATCACCAGTTGAGGTGGGTGAATGAGGAGGGAGAGATTCGAAGGGGAAGCTTACATGTTGTGTGCTAAGCCAGGTCTTCAATATCAGGCTCGGGTCCTTTTCGAGCTGGGCAGAGAGAGGAAGTGAGAGTACATTCCTTGCACTTGGAGCCCCGTGGTAGGCAGATGGTCTGTCCAAAGCCAACTAGCAACGGGTTAATTTCGCGCCAATATTCGCGGGGCAGCCATGCCTCAAGTTGCACTCGCGTGCCCTCAGGCGTATTGGACTTGACCCACTTCCACTGGTTGGACAATCTGTGGACGTGCACGTCGACACCAACACCATCCACTTTGTTCCAGGCTCCTTGAAGTAGCAAATGTGCCATTTTGGGGCCAACGCCTGGCAGTGCGCACATGTCGGCCACTGTTGGTGGGATGTCACCATCCCATTTCTCAGCCAATATCTCTGCTGTTTGCTTGATATAGGCTGCCTTGCGATTGTGGAAACCGACCTGGTATATCATCTTGTTTATGGCTTCCTCAGGTGTCTTGCGGATGCCCTCCAACGTAAGACCTCCATCAATCCCCTGGTTGAGTCTAGCCATCGCAGCGGCATTCACCTCATCTCTGGTTTGTGAAGAGAGCATGAGAGCAATAAGAAGTTGGAATCGGGCCACTAAAGGAGAAGACGCTGTTGGCAGCTTGTCGCAGCCCATGGTATCTACAGGCGCTTCTCTCAGCTTGCGCATCTCGCTAACACGTTTGTAAATTTCACGGAAGTTTGTCGGCTCTGTTGGCTCCAATGACAATTCATCAAACTCTTCTCTCTTGACAATTTGCCTTCGAGCTCTCAATTTTGGCTTGCTGTCTTGGACCGGTGAGGGCGACACTTCGGCCTGGGATACCCCAGGCTCGAACTTTACAATTTGCTCCTTTTTGATAGAGTGGCGAGTCACTCGGACCTTTGTTACCTTTTCTCCTAGGCCACGGGCCTGCTCCACCACCTGTTTTGCCCGAGTCATGGCAATTGTCTGGTCGGAGATTGGCTGGGCCTCCCAAGTACCAAGTTTCAGGGGTAGTCGGAACAGGTGAGTGCACCTGACAACCAAAGACAAAGTGGCCGATTCAATCACGTTTTTAAAGCTTTTTTATTAACTTATTCATGCACTATGGTACATTCATGAGACCTACAATCTATCATTACTTGCAGGGCAAAAATACACAAGGGTAGAGCGGGCTACTTTCTACTGTTGTTGAACTTGGGCGGAGGCAAAGTCTTGGTTTCCTTGGCCTTCTTGATCTCAAATTGCGAGATGAGTGGGATATGGTCGGAGGGATGGTGTGCATTGGGGATGGCGACAAAGTGCGAAGCATAGTCTTTGTCCATTGGCCCAAGCACAGCATGCACAGACAAGGTCGGAGTTGAGTACCAGATGTAGTCAATGACCTCCACAAAATCAGGAGTAAAATTGGAGAAGGGCAATTCGTCAATATAAGCACTCTTCAGCGCAAACTTGTGCGTCATACCGACATCCGTGTACTTGCCGTAATGCTTACCCATCATGTCGGGATGCTTGGGCGGAATCTTGGACTGGGAGAAGTACTGGTATACACCGGAATCCATGGTTGAGTTGAAGTCACCGGAAATCACCATGGGGATGCTCTTGACATCCGTGTACTTGGGGTACTTTTGACCCTCTGGGGTGTTGCTGGCAGCGTACTTGCCAACAACATGGCCCAGCTCTTCCAGCAAGAGTCCAACCTGAACAAGCTTAACGTCGGCAAAGGCTGCGTCCCAGTGAAGATGGGTGTTGGCAACGACTATTAGCTGGCCTGACTTGATATGCTCAAGAATGGTGATGAGGGCTATGTTATCGCGATTCATGACACGGTTGTAGACATCATCCGATTTTTTGAAATCATCACGCTGAAGCGCCAATGAGTTGTAGTCAATACTCTTCTTTTCAATGAGACGGAACATGTCCTTCTTGTAGAATGTTGCACATCCATCAACCTTGAGGGCTTCCGACTCAGCCATAGTACGAGCGCGCGTCTTGCGGTGGTAGCAGCCCGTGTAGCCCTTTTGCGAGAGGTTTTGTGTCCAAAAGTCGTCGTACGAGTTGCCATCCACCTCCTGCAGGCAGATAATGTCTGTTTGGAAGTGATTGACCTCCGAAAGTAGCAGATCCGAGCGGTAAGACCAGCCAAGGGCCCAGGACGGCGTGTAGCCGTAGAGCTGCGGGGTGGCATACTTGTCGCAAAGGGTGTTGTAGGACATGACGGTGAAGAGCGAGTCTGGGTTGGGCTTGCTCTCATCCACAATGAGCCAGTCACGCGGGGGCGACTCAATGGTGATGGGGGCTTGCTCTCTCAGGTCGACAATGACACCACGGGTGCCCTCGCGGGCCATAATTTCCTTGGTGCGCTCGGGCAGCGGGTTGCCCTCGATTCCTAGCAGTTCGAGCTGGAACAGAGAGCCAAACTCGTACGGCAGCGTGTGCAGCTTGTTGTCAAACAAAAATAAATATCTGAGAGACCAGACAAGGCCCAGCTCTGGCGGCAGCTCGACCAGCAGGTTGCCCGACAGGTCGAGAACCTTGAGCTGGTTGAGCTGCGTGACACACTTGGGGAGCGTTTGCAGCTTGTTGTGGTTCAGGTAGAGTTTTTGCAGAAAGCCGTAGTTGAAGAGCTTGGGCGAGATGTTTGTGAGGCCCTGGCCCGAGAGGTCGAGAGACGTCCAGAACTGCTTGTTGACGTCCTCATTGATGCGGCGCTGGCGCTCGTCAAGCATGGCCTCCTTCTTTTGCTGAAAGTCGGAGTAGCCGGCGCCCTGGCCCGGCGCGTCAAACTTGCTGCGCATGCCACCGTTGCCCCCGGTTAGGGGCGGTGGTTTGGACTTGGACTGCGTCACAAACTGCGCGGCCAGCTCGGCCACGGTGTAGGGCATGGCGGTTGCATTCTGATTGGCGGACCTGCTCAGCACGGCGGCAGAGCGTGCGTAGTTGTGAGGCAAATTGGTCTGCCGCGAGAGCTGCACCAGCTGGTGCTGCTGCTGCCAGTACGGAGAGTCATCTAGCATTTTAAGCGCTTGTGTTTCTTGCTTGGTGGCATAAGGTGTCTGGAGACACTGGTGGGGGGCAGCAACTGGGTGGGGGTGGAAGGATACTCACAAAATGCAGAGAAAAACGCCAAGATTTCGCGTTTTGAACTGACAGGAAGCTGGCAAAGTGCAGTGTCGTCCGGAAGCGCCAGAGAGTGTGGAGGATGTGAGATTTTGACTTGTTGAGCTTTGCTCCCAAAGGCGGTGCTGTCGAGGGAGGGCTGGGTAGCAAGATGTGCGTGTGTTGATTAGGTAAGGCGCGCCAGGGCAGGGTGTGCGTGGTGGCTGGGGAGCAGAGCAGAATACCGGGCAGCCCGGCGCTGCTCGCTAGCCCGAGTGCTGTCACAGGATGCATGCAGGCAGCCAGAGCCAACCGCGCACACTCAAATAGCAACTCAGCTCGATTGTGGGCAGCCTGTGCCCTTGTTGGAGTCATACCCCGGCTAAAAAGGCGGGGGTGAGGCGTCGCAGCAGCCACCATGCTACATTATAGACAAGGCATGTTTTAGTAAAGCATTCTTGCCCTTCTACCACTGCGATGATTCCACTCAGCTCAGCTGTGTTTTCACCCAGCTCCCCAAAAATCACATTTTGCTCCCTCGCTGTCTGTCTGGAGATGTGCCATTGTCACGCCAGACGGCAGTAGCCGCGGCGGAGGAACAACGCTGAGAAAACATTTGCGACCTGAGACAGCCACAGGGAAGGCGATTTCACCATATCAAGAGCAACACTATGACGGGCCCAAGCGCAGCTCCGGCGGATATCTCGGTAAAGAAACCCGGCAAGTCCAGGTTGGTTGGGGCACTGCCCCATCATTTCTGGTCAGACAGCTTGCACGAGCCCTCCGAAACACTGGACTGGCCACCGGAGGAATGCCAAGCTGCACTTTGAAGACCTGCTACTAGGCCCCTGCCCGGTTGGGATTCTGCCCCAAACCCCAAGGTGCTCGCGCTCCGCGCTCGCTGCCGAGCGCCAGATCATGGGGCGCTGCCCCACAATTACCGAGTCCAGGGCCAGGGAGGGCAGCCAGTGCAGCGGAGCACTGAGAGATTCAACGTCGGAGCCCAGGCCAATACAAGCACGCTCAAGTATCGGCCGGTCTAGATACAAGCACGCCAGCCTAGACTCCTTTTTACTAATCTGCCCAATACCGGCTAGGCCCAGCATTCGCTTACTGTACAGGGTGTGCGGGAGAGCATCGGCCGTGCGTGGCCGAAGGTTCCGTGGGTGGCGCTGCGCGCAAGCAATCCACAAGAAACACGCTAATCTCGTACGGCAGGCCATCTGCGTCTAACGATCTCGCCCCCGTATACTCGCCCCGCGCTAGCGCAATCGCCATTCCCGAGCCAATCTCCGTCAGCCCTCGCGCGGCGGTGTGTGGCGCGCGCCACACACTCTCCGGAAGTTTGTTCCAAAATATTCCCCGATTAGTCTGCGGAACGGGTGGTAATCAGCTCTCAACCCAACCCTAACCCCAAAGGTGCCAGTCTAGACCTCCGGTCCGTTACTAATGGGTTACCTCCGCTGCGGCAGCCCACCCCCTGGCAATCGCATATAAATACCAGCGTTCCCCGTCCCTTCCCAGCAGCTCAATTCACATCACACAAAACAATGGTTGCCACTGTTCAGAAGCCTGCCCCCGCCTTCACCAAGACTGCCGTCGTGGACGGTGCCTTTGAGGAGATTAGCCTGGAAAAGTACGCCGGTAAGTGGGTGCTCCTGGCTTTCATTCCCCTGGCCTTCACCTTTGTCTGCCCCACCGAGATCATTGCCTACTCTGAGGCCGTCAAGCAGTTCGCCGACCGCGATGCCGAGGTTCTCTTTGCCTCCACCGACTCGGAGTACTCGCTGCTCGCCTGGACCAACGTTGAGCGCAAGGCTGGTGGCCTCGGCAAGATCAACATTCCCCTGCTTGCCGACACCAACCACAGCCTGTCCAGAGACTACGGTGTTCTGATCGAGGAGGAGGGCATTGCTCTCAGAGGCATCTTCCTCATTGACCCCAAGGGCATTGTCAGACAAATCACCATCAATGACCTGCCTGTCGGCAGATCGGTCGAGGAGTCTCTGCGTCTTGTCGATGCTTTCCAGTTCACCGAGAAGTATGGTGAGGTTTGCCCGGCTAACTGGCACAAGGGTGACAAGACCATCGACACTGAGCACGCCGACAAGTACTTTGCCTCTGCCAACTAGAGCTGCATATAGATCAATAGATTAGATTGCTCAATGGACGACTGATAGCTGTCAGGCTGAGCTGATGAAGCAGTTCACATGAACAGCCCAGGAGTGGCCGCTGGTCGCTCTCTTGCCCGCCAATATGTCCTCACTTTGGGCCGATGGGCTGATAATCAGATTCTGAGAAATGATGGGGCACTGCCCCGTCATTCGCCAGTCGGCAGCCAGCGTGGGGGAAAGCTTGGAGCCTTCCGTATCGCCAAGACACATGGGTTGCACTTGCACCGGATAGTCTGGCATGCCATCGGCATGAATTTCTGCTATCAATACATATAAATAGAATCCCAATAAATAAGTCTACTCTGGAGCAGCAGGGTCCACACGGACACTCTTGCTGAGAATCGCTGCCTTCGTGCCCTGGCCAAGCAGCAGCTCGTACTTTAGCACGCCACGCACAATCAGGTCAAACGGGTGCGCGGACACACGCTGCCAGCGGCGGCGGGCCAGCTCGTCGGGGTCCGGCGCTGGCTCTTCGGGGTCCGGATCTTTCGGCTCCTTTGGATTCTTTGGTGGTTTCTCCTTGCCAGAACCAAGCAGGTGTGGGCCCAGCAGAATAGAGTCTCCATGGGGATCAGCATTGGACGACGAGTTTCGCCCCGGAGACGGAAGACGCACATCTGCTATCAGCTTCTGCAGGCGACGGTTAAAGAATGAGCCCTCAAACGTGATGGGCGCGTCAAAGTGCTCAATCTTGCCAAGCAGCATGGTGGTGGAAGAGTCATCGAGAGAAGCCTGGTCATCGTCAACATAGGGCGACTTGGCAAAGACGTCAATGTCGGTTCGAAACACGTCAATGCCCAAAAAGCCCGGGTTGATGCCCTCGACAACCATCTCAAATGCCAGCTCCTCATCGCTGACAAGCACCTCAAAGATGCGGTTAACCTCAACGTCCGAAAGTGCCTTTGACGTTGCAATCAAGAAGCCAAACACAAAACCCAAGAGAGTCACGCAAAAGATACCCACAGCAAACCAGAGCGCGAGCCGCACATAATAGTAACGTGACGGCGCCTTGCGAGAATAATTATGAGGAGAAAAAACCAAAATGCCGCCGTTGCCTTTGCGCGAGCGGCGAATCGACGGCGCCTTGGCTTGTTGAAGCGGTGTGGTTTCGTTGTAGGCAACATAGTCGTCGTCTTCTGCATCTATATCATCCGCGCTCAGCTCATCATAATCGTCGTCATCGTCCTCATCATAGCGCCAACGGTTGGAGCCGTAGATGGAGTTGGTGGATGGTTTGTTGAGGAGATTAGGCCGGTCCCCTGCGGTATTAGCGGCTTGCGAGGAGAAAGAGTGGTTGCGAGGAAGATAATGTTTGGCAGACGGCGCACGACGAGAGGAGGATGACGGAGCGGCGGGGAGGGGCTGGAATGTCTCATGAGAAGGAGAGCCTGTGCTACGCTGCAAGAAGAAGGGGCTTGCGTGGTGGCTATTAGAGGAGGGGCCGCCCGAGGGGGATGCAGTACGGCGGCCGCCGTGGGACTGTTGCTGGGCCACGGCCATGGAACGGAGGTTGTTGCGAGACAGGGAGTGCGCGCGCGAGTTTGCCAGGGAGGTGTGGGCCGGTCCTGAGTCACTTGGCTGGGACTCATAGACGAAGGTCTCATCCGAGTCAGAGGACTGTGCGTTTTCGTCAACGGCGGACGCGATTTTGGCGGCAAACATTTCAGCCTTAGAGCCAACAAAGCGGGAGGAGCGCTTCTTTTTGGCACGAGACAGGTTGCGCGTGGAAACATTGTCTGCGGACTTTTTGATTTTGAGAGAAGAGTTTTGGCCCGAGTCAGAGTTGGCGCCAATAGTCGAGACAGCCGGCACGCGTTCCGTCTCAACGAGCGTCATGTTGAGAGGCGCCTTCTTTTTTACCGAGTCCGTATTGGAGGCGGACTTGGGGGTGGTGGTGATGATGGGGGTGGAGGTGGAGGCCGACAGAAGGACGGGAGTGCCGTCTTCGCCGGTGGACGGCGGAGGGGCAGTGATCTGGATTGGTGGGGCCGTGGCGTTGGCCGAGGGGCCTGGAGCAGACGGTCTTGTCGATGTTGAGCCCGCGGCAGAAGCCGGACCGGAGGCTGGCGGACCGGTAGATGTCTGACTGGAAGTCATGCTGCTGGAAGCAACACCGGTGGCCGTTGTGGGGCTCGTTGTGTCAGCCGAATCTGGCGACGTGCTGAGCGGAGCAGCTGCACTTCGAGCAAGTCCCTCAGTGGTGGTGGTGGCGACGGCTGGCGGTTGTTTGCTGGGTGCCAGGGGAAGATTGCTGGGTGCCTGGGAGCCTCTGGTGAGAGTCTGAAGGCTGGCAGCGGAGTCGTCATCGGCCGAGAGGCGCTCCGGAGGATTGTCTTTCTGCGGCATGACCGAGAAGTGGGGTGAGCTAGGCCGAGAGGAGCTCTAGTGGATGGAGAGGATGGAGAGACGGAGGGGGGGGAGTGGAGCTGATTTTTGAGTGAGTAAGAGGTGAAGAGTGGGCGAGGAAAGATTTAAGGGAGAGAACAGGGGCGGTGGGGCGTTGGGAGCAGGCAGCGGAGGGAGCGTGGGGAAAGGTGGGGAGAGGGCGAGGGTGACGGGGGTGGGAGAGAACTGGGTGATCTGGTGATCTGGAGATGTGAGGATGGGTGGGGTAAACCTGGCGAGCGAAGTAGGGGGGAGTTGCGAATGGAGAGATTGCCTGTGTTTGAATGAGTTCTTGAAGGGAAAATCTCAGAAACTGCTCACAGCAAACAAGTGACAAAAGCCCAGGTTGGTGTTGCGGTGGAGAAGCTAACCCGTTGAGGCAGAGATATTGGGAGTGGCAGAAAAGGAAGCGGCAGGGGCAGGGGAAGGGAAGAGAGAAGGTGGAAGGGAGAAGTGGGGAAGTATTGGGAAATGTAAGATAAGAGGGGAAAGGAATTGGAAAAGGCAATGGGGAAGAGGGACCAGGAAGTGAAGGGAATAAGGTAGTTTAAGTATTGTTGAGGAGATCTCATGTGAGAGGCTGTGAACGTCTTGGAAGGAGCGCAGAGGCACTGGGACCCAGGTGATCGTTTTGTCACGCCCCAGCTGCTGGCGACGGCCAGAGCGATAGGAGCAAAGCAGGGCCGCACTGGCAGCAGCCAGGCGAGAATCAAGTGACAGTGATACAAATGTAGAGCGAACTTGGTTGGCCTGGCACGTCGAGTAGATCCGGTGCCGACTCGGCTATATGCCGAAAAGGACCTGTTTCCTGCTCCAGAAGCAAATTCAGCATGCTGGTAACACAACTGCCGCCGAGCAGGCATTCAGCGATTCGGCTCTGCGGCCGGCTGCCGACAGCCAGCAACGGCGCAGCGGCGGCGCAGACACTGTCCCAGCACCCTCGTCGATCAGGGACCAGCCGTTGCAGAGGCGGCTCGGCATGCCAAACAAATCATGCAGCGCGCTGCAGGTCTACTAGGGTTTGGCAGCCAGGTTTGGCCGCAGGGTTGAAAGATTGATCTGGGCTGGGAAGACGACGACAAATGTCAGGCACTGCCAGAAAATTTGCGGAGCTGTTCTCTTGGAGGTCTTGTTCTGGAAGCCTTGACCTGGAAGCCTTTTCTCGGTTGCTGGTGCAGGCACTTGGCTCTGGCGCAGTGCATCCGACCTCCCCCTGAATAACAGGCCGCCACTAGCGCCACTAGTGCGGTGGCCTGTGCAGTGCAGTGCAACAGGGCCGGGGTCAGAGAATGCGGAATAGACAGGACCATCTCGGCCAGAAAAATCCCCGGTCAACCCTTGGCTGCTTTTACGGTCGTTCCAATATCCCGCTCTCACTGACATCTGCGTGGCCCCCGGAACTGAGGATCGGAGCAGTCCCTGGTGCCAACAGCGCAGGCTGCTGCACTTACCCAGCACATGGCAGGGGTGCGTGCGACTGTCAACACAGGGGCCGCTGCGTGCCAGCGGGACTCGAAACAACAGGGGTCTGCCACCAAGGGTTTGTGAGGAAAGTATTTTCCAGTGGCTTTGCTCGTGGCCCAGTGGAGTTCAACCTTTGTTGCTCAGGACATTATCAGCTCATGGCCCACTAGACCCACCAGGCGCCACCAGTGTGGGTCTCTGGCTGCTGTCAGATGACTAGGGCCGAACAGTGGCCGTTTCAAGCAGGTTGTCTAGATCACTCCCACACGCCGCTCGGCGTGCTACAGGACATGCAAACCGGGCAGTACCTTTATAGGGCGCAAGTCCGGCGAGCAGTCGCAAACTCGAGCCCG